>JAGDQP010031571.1:11142-21860 GCA_022664845.1 Lepisma saccharinum
ACAAATATCTTAAGGTGTAATATCTAGTAGATATCACTACCAGGCAGATATCTGACAGGTATCCTACTTATATTTCTAACATGCAGCTGTCTCTATCATGCAGATATCTGGCATATATTTCAATCACGAAGGTATCTCGCAGATATCTCTGTCATGCAGATATCTAATATATATCTGACATATATATCAAGTATTAATATATCTAGCATATATCCATAAGAAACCTCCAAATTGCAGATATCTGACAGATATCAGTCTGATATCACTAACATCCATATATCTGATTGATAACTGGCAGATATCTCTAGCATGCAGCTATGTGATAGATATCTGGAAGATATCTGAAGCTTGGATTCCTTTGACATATATCCGTCAGATATATCTTGAATGCAGTTATCTGGCAGATGTCTCGACCATGCAGGTTTCTGAGATATATTTGGCACAAATCTCTGCCATGCAGAAATATCTGACAAATATATGTCAGATATATAAAAATGTAGAAATCAAGCATATATCCATCAGATATCTCTACCATGCAGATATCTGATAGATATATGGCAGATAACCCAAACATACAAATATCTTGAAGGTATCTTGCGCATATCTCTACCATGAAGATATGTAAATGGTATCCGTCACAGTGCAAATATATAGAAGATGTTTCTACCATGCACATATCCAATATATATCGGCCAGATACCTCTACCAAGCAGGTATATGAAATATTTCTGGCGCACATTTGTAGACAGATATCCGTCCGATTTATCTAGCATGTAGATATCTGTATTATTCAGATATCTGATAAATATCTCCCAGATATCTCCAGCATTTAAATATTTTGTAGATATCTCTACCAGGCGGACATCTGACAATTATGATGGCAGAGCACAACTTCTTCATTGTATGTTGCATTTGAAGCTTCCAGATAGTTTTATTTTACGTATGGCACTGAATTATATTCTGTATTATTCTGCATGCTTTCAGATTTTTGTGTATTATTTTAATTGTTTCTGTAGTTTTGTAGTACACATATGGTTCATACAGAGGTTCAGAAACAACAGAATTAGATCAAAAGTATAAGATAAATTTTATGTGAAAATAGCGCAAATTTAGTAAGATAAATGCCCGACGTCCTCTACAGGGGACATGGGATTGTAAAGTCACCTTCTAACTGATGATTGTAAATTCATGCTTTAATAATTAACATTATTCGTAGTATAACTAGTAAGACAAAATATAAGTATTCGAAAAATATTTTCTGGGCCCGAAGAGGTTAAGTCTGACAAATACCTGTTTCATTATCTGAATTAAACTGAAACATATTTTGTGCTCCCAATTTCACTGAACGTAATTATTGAAGTTCCTTTGGAAATTGAAGGCATGATTGAAACCAATGTTATAAATATACATACAGACACACAGGTATTTTATTTGTGTTACTCCTCAGATACGTGTTATTACAATGTACTACCTTAAAGAACTCTTGAGTGCTGTATTGTATGCGTGACATATCCCATACTCTGTGAATAACAGTGTGTCATTCTCTGGTCCTCGCATAGTAGTTATTACTGATGTGTTCACGTTTCTGATCTGCAAAAGGAGAATAAACAAGACGTTATAGAAATTTACAATGATAAAATCATAGTTTCAACATTATAGAACTTATTATATTTAAATTATATTAGAATAATTACATACATTGTAAATTATTGGAGGAGCAGACTTTCAAAAGGACACATGTCCACTATCCGGCAAGTCCGTTTTTTATCATTTTCATAGCAGTCATACGAGCTACATAGGTTACTATATTTAAAAAAAACAACAAGGTATTCCTTGCTTTTGGAAATTGAATGTAAAAATGTACGTCGAAAGATAGTAAGTCCTTTTCCTTTATATTATGTAGCAAAGTCTCATAAAGAAACATATCCACGGACCTAGGCCAATGAGATTGAGAAATTGATTTCAAACGAGCCCATGTCCAAGTACTACCCACTATCTTGCACTGAAGCGTCCATTTCAAAACGGCAAAGGGAGAGTAAAGCGATGGCACGAAAGCTTTGTTCAGTTAAAGTATAGAGAAAGCAATAGGTGGCGCAAGTTACACTCCTAGACTTTGAAGAGTTAGGTGGATTTCTATCCTAGTGGTTAGCTGTTCATAGTGTTGGTATTTGATTGTCAGTGTACGGTCTGCTGCATTGTGGTTCAAAAAGGAAGTGCCTGCCAAAGGCAATTCGACCCAAATAAAACTCCCTGTTTGGGCATATAAATTTGTACCTAATGAGAAGGTATTCGGTATAGCAGAAAGAACATTGAAGAACAAATTGTGATAAAGAAGAGTAAAGAGTACTAGGGTGCTTATAACGAGCTTGGACCTGGGAACCCGCTACTGATTGACTGAGAGATACATAAACTAAAGGATTTGAAATCGTACTACAGCAAAATAAGAATATAAGCCTCCCCCTCCAAAAAAAAAATATAATTTTAAAAATTCATTCTGGAAATGGTAGAACTGCCCGTAGAATTAAACGCTTATCGAAATACTGATTAAAATTACTTTTGATAAATTTATGTCAATCGTAAAGAATCGCACAGTCACGTATCTCCCTTCTCATTAAAGCACTATTGTATTTGTGTTTCTACACAAGTTTGTTTCTTATTAACATATACACTACTTTAGAAAACTTTACAGTGCCTGCACGAAGTTTTTTTTTAATTTGTAGATACATTTTTGAAGTAACTGGTATTTTGGTATGTTTACTAACGATGGTTTTCAAGTTTTCATTCATTTGGAACCTTTTCCATTTCTCTATCTACGGTTGCTTAATAAGCTTGTTTTAGCCGCATATTCTCCCCTCTTTCTGGAAATTAGTTCCATGATCACATCAAAAGGGAACATGTCCAAGTTAATTATGATGAAATCTCCTTTCTTAATTGTCAAACAACACACATATTCATGTGGCAATATTGTGAAAAATGGCAATATTATATGTGACCTTTCATACAATATTAGAGCATACGCACAATATAGTGTTCGCCGTTCGAGAGAAATACATTCCATTAGTGGGCATGCGTCGTTTTGAAAATAAGCTCCTTATTAATACTAAGGAAGGAATTGAAATCAATTGAAATAGCCGAATCCATGTACATCAGCGATGGTTAAACTAAAAGTAGCAAGGTATACAAAATATTGAATGTCTGAAATGTATATCGTAATCTTGTTATTTTCACAAGTGAGGATATTCATGCGGTTTTCGAGATGGTCAAGCTTATCATTAAGCCTTATGAACGCACGGTAGCATGAAATGCAATATGTATATGCGAGTTGAAATAAAAGCCATTTTGCTTAAAACATACATTGTATCTTCTTTCTGCATACGTTGGGTAAATGATTTAGTTTTAACTGAAAAATTATAAACCAATCATTAATTGTAAATCATCTCACATAGAATACTTTTAATGTTGAATGTATTTGAAATTCCCTTGTAGCTTTCTTGTAATAAATTAGCTTGACTTGTAATAAAAAATCTTCTTGAAAACTCTCAGTCACTGCCAGATCAATGTTTTAAATCCCTTTTCTTTCCACTTATCTCGGTCTATTGCTTTCCGCATCCATGTAGCTTCTGAAAAACGCTTGATTTCATCTACCCCATTACATTTGGAGGTCGTCTAGGTGGTGTCTTTTCTCTGGGATCCCAGTGTAGTTTATTTGAAGAACATCGTTCATCTGTTTGTCTACCTATGTGACCCTCCCACCTCCACCTGATGCTTATGGCAGACTGATTACCTTCTAAATTTGTTTGCGCACGAATTAATTAATTTGTCTTCCTGTCCCTCCTAATCATTACTAACATGCTTCTGTCAGGGTGACAAAATATATATTTTGCAAGGCAAGTGAATGCGAGAGATTGTAGTAATGAACACCTGATCTTGGGATATATATTATGCTGTTTACTGCGTTGAATTATGTTTACTGCGCAATGATGGAATATATTAAAATAGGTATCTTCGAAAGATGTTTAATGTCATGATTTAAGGCACGTCCAAGATGCCTTGCTGCGTGATTGGGAATATTAAGAAATCTGACATGTATCTAATATTTTAAGGCTGTACCATTACTTTAGCCACTCTGCTGTTCCGGAAAAAACTACAAAGTTAAAACTTTTCCAAGAATTCGTTCTAAAATAAATAAAATTGAAATTGAAATCTATGGTTGATTACACGAGAAAGGTTACACGCACTAATAGGACAGACGAGAGACACGATAACTTCACTCAAACGAATTACGTGCAGTAGAAAGAACGTATTAGCCAAACAGATATTAAGATTTGCAAGAATATACGCATCAAAACCTTGAGTCAGGCTACTAAAACGGTACACCATGCATCAGTAAAAATATCCATACAATGTGTTTGAGTTGTCAGGAGGAACGAACTTAAATAAACAAACAGACTTTTAGTAATAAAAAATAATTAATGTCCATCCAGGAGAACGATAAATAGGACAAAGAGGAATGTGCTCTACGTAACACCAAACAAGAGGGGAAGAAGTGAAAGACTATTGCATAATAAGTTATTAGAGTTCGGTTATACTTTTACTATAATGTATCCTGATTTTGAGAGGACCAAGACTAAACTCATTAGCTTTGCACAGTAAAACAAATATCGAAAGTTGTTAAGGAATTTGATCAAATAATCAATTACAATAATTTTAAATAATTTTGTTTCAAATTTGAGAAGGGCATAGAGTCATTTTTTTTCACTAAATAAATATTCAATATACGTTCAGATCTGAGTACGAAATAGTATTCAAGTATGACAGTGAACGTAAGTAAAACGACTGCGAAGTGCGAATAGTAGTTAAAATTGAATAAGATTTTGTCAAAAATGCACTTTTTGTCTTTGTAATATTAACATTTTTCAGTGACTGAAGAGGGTTAGTACCTAATGAGAGGGTTACTCCTTCTTTGCAGGTAGGGATTGTTAAGATTAAATCTGGAAGTTTTGGGTAGGTGGGCTAAGAGGTTCTTGGGAACTTTGGTATCCTTTATTTATCCAAATTTGATCACGGACATTATAAGCTTTTGCATATAATCATTAATCCTGGTTCATATATAATTCTATATCGGTGACAATGAAATGGGCGATAAATATGAAGTGCTATAGACGTCACAACACATTACATAGAAGACACGCAATTGATATTCTTATTGCTTATGGGCGACTACAAGCATAATGGTAGACAGATGAGCCCTACATTTAACATTGATGGATACTTTGTGGAAGACGGATATGAGAGATTAATGAATTAAATGAGTGATGGAAGATAATGTTCAACGTGTTTACTCAGGTTTGAGTTTAGGTGAGACTGTAAAGTAGGCATACGGTCCGGAATATGTTGCTTGAAATTATTATGTTTGTGTTCTCTCTCTTCTTCTTCTCCTAACCGCTCTTTCTCTCTCTCTCCCTCCCTCTTTCTATCTCTAATTTATCTCTCTTTCTGTCTAACAGACATGCATCGGTTGCAAGTTTTTATTTTCTGCCTTTAAATTGCTTCTTGCATCATCTTATGTATACTGTTACATCTCGCCTTTATTATTTCATTTCATCTGTAATAATACATTATTATTTTTAAAAATCTAAAAAGCAATGATGTTTGCTAATGTCCTTTACGTGAGAAATACGGAAAAAAGGAGAGAGAAATTGGTCCCTTTACCAGGCAGGTGTCATTTGGGTGTAATCCGAATAGTTGCACGGAATTCAGAGTCACAATTATATTGACGCCAATTGTATGCATCTAAAAATACTACACAGAAACATATTAGAACAATCAGGTTTGATTGAAGAGAGATTTCTTCAAGGCAGTTCAAAGTTGTTCACTCCCAGAAGGATAATTTCTATACCGATTCACAACAATCTTTTGCGTGCTCTTAAGGGAAATATGGAATGTTTACATTTTAACCAAGTGTTAATTAAGGTGTTTTAGTTATTTCCGTAGATATAGTAATGAATTATTATTTATTTATTGCTTGATATAGACAACCTTAAAGGTAAAATTTATTTGAACATGAATATTAACTCACAAATAACTGAAATTAGTTTAAACATTAATTTAAAATTGGCCTGTTACAAGTTTTAGGAATATCTGGGCATTCACCGCACATTTTTCTTGGGATATAGATTCTAAACGTGACAACGACATCTTAACCTATTGCTCCATCTTTTTAAGACATTTAGAGGAATTGGTTAGGTTACAAAATTAGCTAATTTCGCAGGAGGCAGCTAGTAGAGCACAATGTTAACATGAGCTTTCTACAAGGTACTAATCGCATTCGCCCAGTGACACAGAATTGGTGAATATTTTACGTGGAAGGAAACATTTGATTACAGGGTATTGGTGCAATAGTATCAGCGTAAAGCGAAAGCAAAACACATTCTAATTCCCCAACGTAATTTGTATGACACATTAACTGATTTGGTAAATATGGAATATCCACAGAATATGTAACTATAGACCAATTTCAGAAGGAAGAGATGGTACTGGAGAGAAGAGAAGTAATTTAGATGTATAGACTAATTGGTGTTAAGGTGTAGCTTCGATTATATATTGATAGATGACAAGCAACTTCTAGAACATCTTGCAAAAGTAGTGATAGCAGGTCTTCCTAACTGTTGCAACAGCTACTGACTTCGATGTTGAATCTTGTATATAAACTTCAAGCTTAGTGAACGAAACTAAGTCATTCTGGTCAGAGTACGAAGTTGTTACTCGTAGGTGTATATACACTTAGCTCCTCTAGACGGCATCAAATTACATTTTTATATAGTGAATTGTCACTACATGCTGCTTCTGGAATATCGATAACCACCAATGAAAAATGTTCTTCTTATGACCAATTAGGAAGAATTACCTTTTAATTTTCCCTAACCGAAATTAAGTGGGTGTTAACTGAACTTGGTCTTCTTTCCTAATTTCGAGTTGTTAAAATGCAAGCAAGTGTAACATGAGATCTGCTGAATAAGTTGTCTTTGAGGTTCATTAAAAAAAAACTCACGTCTCCTATGAAACATGATAGCGCTAATGAATGAGGATACAGTCTTACAAAAATTTGGAAACACGTGTATGAGCAACGAAATATTCTCTCATATCCTTGGTTGGAAATCTCCAGTTACACATTCTTAAATATTACTCCTCTATCTGGTCTCTGAATACTTAGAAAATAGAAATTAAATGTATTATATGATTATTTAAGAAATGTGAAGTTGCTTCTTGCCTCGCGCCAATAAAATAGCTACCAAAGAATTTATTTACAACTTTACTAACTAAATTCATCCAATAAACAACTAAACAAATATTTAATATTGAGATTAGGTGATAGTAATGTGGGTATTAATAAGATACATTTTCGATATTTGTATGGGGAAAGATATGGAAACGATGAAACATGAGAATAAATAAATAAATAATGGATGATATCCATCAAAGCTTGCATGTTTTCCTTCTCGGTGCTCTTCCGATTATTATTATTGTTATTATATTATTGTTATTGCAGTTAGCATCACGAGTTTGAAAAATCGAAGACAATACTACGTCACAGTTAATGTCCCCGTTTAAGTAAATCAAAGTATCGTCAGCCTAATTTAACGCAATTCATGGACACTATGTTTGTTTATTTTTTTATGCATATACGCAATGAAAATATTATTAAAGATTATATGTTATTGCAGCTCTCTTCTCATTATCTGGCTACGCAGATAATTAATTATCGGTTGTCTAGCTATAAGAGTTGCTAAGTGTTTAGCGACGGTGATGCGATCGTAAAAATATATTTGTAATGTGAAAATAGCTGGGGTCTCAGTGGCCTCTTGGTGTGACTTTTGCATTGACCGAATCACTATTGCTAGTATGTTCTTCCTGATGTGGAAATTGAGTGTGCGAATGAATGAAGTAGAGGCCTAAGTTAACTACGATTTAGTGATTAATTGTATGCGGTTACAGTAATCTTACAAGGAAATTATTGAATAATTGCGAAATATATGTTATGGTTTAGTGATGAATGGCGAAATTGTTAGATGTGGCACTTGAAAGTAGTGATGATGATTCCCAGCAGGATGAGTATACAGCAGGATGATGATTCCCGGGGACAATTTCTTGAAAAGTGGAAGATACGGATGCAGCAGTGCTCGAGAATGAAAACCCTTATATATTGGAGGAAATTTAAACTTAAAAAGAATATTAAATATTTTTTTTTCAGAATACTGTCACCAAATAGGAAGAGGAGCAAATAAAACTTTCCAACATTATTCAAGATTGCTTCAGGAATATTATCCTCGTATTGCAGTAAGAGAAAATATATATGCACAGAATTTGAACAATAAGATATTTTCTCGTAGCAAAATGGATCCGATAACAGAAGATGAAATTCCGAGTATAAACATTAGCACTAGGTAAAGTATACATGCATAACGTAAAATAATTACAGAAATAAAGAGTGTGGATAGGAAGATAGTCGAAGGATTTTATGTTACTTATACTATGTATAAAGCTTTCAGAAAATAGTATAGGAAACCCGTTAATCAGGTATCATTGTCAGCCAGTTTCCAATGAGTGATTAACCCTATTCCACTTAAGACGCGAAATATACTAGAATCGCGTTTTGAATAAGAGGAGATATTGGAAGCATTTCGAAATAGTAAACACATTAGAACTAATTGTCCCGATGGTATAGCGGGGGAGCTATATCAAACATTTTCTGATTTTTTCTCCATTTCTTTACGGAAATGTTTAACGTAATCCTACAAGACCTTCAATTAGGATATACAAAGTCTCAATTTATAATGAATTAGATACCCAATGATGAATAATCGGAAGACACTACTAACCTACGACCAATGCAACTTCTTAACGTCTACGTTGAAGACACTACGTCTTCAACCGTACATAGAACAAATTGTGAGTTCTCAGGAATATGATCAGGGCGACAAAGACGTGTTACGCATGCAACGAATAATATAAAGGAATTTATTTATTACCATGATAACATAATGCAAAATTCTATTGAGTTATTATTCATCGATTTTAGTTGCGTGCGACGGTATTAGCTACTCATACTTACGGCAGTCGTTAGTGTCACATGGTTTCGGTCCACTAGTTTGTAATTTGGTTCAAATGTAAAAGAACAATTGGAATTTCATCTCTATGTTAACAGAAGCATGTCAAAAACATTTAGTATTTTCCAAGGTCTCCCATTGATCGTAATTGCGATTTCTTCTCTTCTAAACCTGATCCACCAACAAGTACTGCGGTTGAGTATTTATAGGACTAACTTATTACTTCAAGGATATTTGGATTATCTTCGTTCTTCTCCGAGATCATTAGCCTTTAAAACTAATTACAGAGTATATCCATCTATATTCGGAATGCTATGAAGTGAGTCTTAACATGAAACAGTCTAAATCACTGGGTATGACAACCCCAACCGAGAATTTTACAGATATATATGTTTACGATAGTCCCAAAACTAAAAAAAAACGTATCACATGTGCAGTTTTAACTAATGAGGTGGCAGATATAGATTTTAATCAAGTCATAAATAATGTGTTACACAATCTTTATCTTAATCGTCCTAGGGTTATTTCACATTACGAAATAATTATATTTTAACACAAAAATTATATCCTAGCATAGGTCCTACCGATAATAACGACGTTAGGAAATTTATTAGCGTTATCTTATTTTTAATGGCACCAGAAAATTTTTAGAATAGAAATAATCCAGCTATTTGCATCATATTTAGAACTTGAACTTACATATATTAACATAGAATGGCAGGCACAAGTTTTACTGTTGAAATGGACCGTATAAATCATGGTAACTCACTATCCATCCCACACATCTGCTGTTGTGTCATTAAGTTTCGCTTTAATATATAATATAGAGCCAATCTATATTGACCGACATATATGGACCTTTTAAAGATATACAAGTGAAGCCACTATGTAAAGATATTATATTACAACACTTATTGCGCAAGGCAACGAACATACAGAATAGAAATCCCAGAATATGGTGACAATAGATATGGAAGTATATAACCAACAAATTACTTATTATATCTCGAAAATCTTTGTAGTATAATGTAGTAAATATCATCATATTTTGCCCATAAAATCAGGTAATATTGAGCACACTCAAAATTCACAATATAAAAACGTAATCAACCTCAGGATTTTATGAATAATTTACAAGATTGCATAAATTTGAAACTATGTGGAATATATACAGCTCAAGGATGGCACGAATATTACGAACATTCCCTGCAAGAAACACAGCTGAGAAATTCATATTATTTCAAGAATTTATATTTTTTGCGGCCAAGAAGAATACTTGGTGATTTGTCTAACTGTTCAAACAATATGGTATATTTTACCAAAAGCAGGTGGTTTTACAAGATACATGTTTTATGAATTTTTCAGATTTCAATATTCAGACGGAGAGTCGATTTATTCATTTTGCAAATTATTCCTTTTAATTGTACTAGATATATCAATAAAGTAATAACATTAGTAACTACAGTTATGAGACCCAATTGGCACAAACAATACAATGTAGAATTTGTGTAGGAGAGTAGCGGAAGACCTTAAATATTATGTAAATGGGGTAAAGGAGGTTTGACTATCCTTAGATGTAAACTAATTTACCTGTAATACTGGAACATTGAT
>JAGDQP010031572.1:0-11695 GCA_022664845.1 Lepisma saccharinum
TATGTATTCAATCCTCTTTATGCAATTTTCCTCTTCTTTCATTTCCCTTCTTTTCATCATCAAGAGCTTAGTTTATTCTGATATTTGCTCTCTTTATTCTTTCTGGTACCTGCTATCTCCTTGGCTGTTTCTCTTATTATCTCAGTCAGTATTTTATTTATGCTATCGATGTCTTCTTCATCCTTTAACTCTTCCAAGGCGCTGAATCTGTTGCTATGTTCTATCTCAAATGTCTGTCTTTGTTTTACAAGATTTTCCAGATTTAAAACTGACGGTTTTCCTCTGATAAGCTTCTTTCTCTCAAGTCTAGTATTTAGTTACAGCTTACATCTCACCATCCTATGATCACTCGAGATTTTGAAACTGTTGAGAACAAACACGTCTTGCAAAATTCCCTTGTTATTTGATAGAACGTAGTCTATTTCGTTTTTGGTCCCATTTGGGCCTTTCCATGTCCACTTCCCCTGGGGCGGTTTCTTGAAAAATATATTGGAAATGAACAGTCTGTTGGCTTCTGAAAATTCCACTAACTTCTCTCCTCTCTTGTTTCTTTTGCCAAATCCAAAGTTTCCCACTTTCGTGTCACTGCTCTGCTTGGTTCCTACTTTCGCATTGAAGTCTCTCATTACAATTTTGTAATGCGATTTGCTACTATCCAAAATCTTCTGTATCTCCTCGTATAGGTCTTCGACTTCCTCCTCCGGGTGCGAGGTTGTTGGAGCATACACTTGTATAATTTCCATACTGTATCTCTTGTTAATCTTTATTACTACCCGTGCGATTCTATCTGAGATTCCTTCAATTTCTGTGATCCTTGACGTCAGGTCTTAATTAATTATAAAGCCAACGCCTGTCGTTTTTCCAGTTTATGTTCCTTTGAAGTAGAACGTGTGCCCTGACGGTAATTCCAACTGTCCTTCATTCTTCCTTCACACTTCTGATAGGTCTATGATGTCCCATCCTATTCTCTTAAGTTCATTCTGCAGTTCTTCTAATTTGTCCTCTCCTGCAAGTGACTGGCAGTTGAGGGTCGCCACGTATATGTCCGTTCGAGTTGCCGTGTCGGTGTCCTGGCAGTCTACAGTCCAAACCCGGGCCTTTTGACCATATGACTTCCTGCAGGAATGACCGCTGCCGTTGCCAGCTGCATTCTGTCCTCCGGGCAATTAAGTCCTCCGAGGTTGTTTCCTTGCTTGTACCATCATATGTAAAGAAAGGAGGGGTGCTGACTTTTGACTCACCACGCTGCCAGATAATGCGTGTTGGTGAGCATCCCATCCATGTTCGTTCGCCATCAGTTGCTTGGGTACTAACAGGCCCCACGACGTGAAAGTATGGATTGGTCATTAGGCGTCTACCCGGTCGGTTCCCTTAAGTCTCAGCAAGAGGAATTAAGGGGTCTCCTACCAGTTAGTGGCAGAAGCCTTTTGGGGCGACAGTCCCGGTTTGCCGGTCCTGTCCCTGTTGCCCGTCCTTTTTTCATAGTACATAGCTTTAATTATAAGGTTCACGATTACAAGCTTTCTTCTAATTCAAAGAGAAAAATATTTTCCACCAAAAGACAAATATTATTACCAAGCTAAGAGAAACTTTTTCTCTTTTAGGATTTTACTAAGGATGGCTTCCGCATTAGACGTTCACTATGGGTCTTAATTGAAATGTCTTTTTAAATGAAAATTTTCATTCCTCTGAGTGTGATATTATTTTTCAAAATATTTTATGTTCTATAAAAGAAGAATGTTTGAACTCTACTATCGCCTTTTGTACCTAGATGGCAGAGTTGTATGTATTGGTCACTCAGAAATATCTCCAGTCGATTGGTTTATCAGTCTGTAACCTCATTGTAAGTTGAGGAGTGGCTGAAAGTATATATGATCCGTTATCTGAATCATCATATATATAAAGCTACCAGAAAAAATCAGAATCTAAACTTGCTATTTTGCATACGCCAACCATGTGTTTACTATACTGTATGCTTTCAGCCAAATATTTAACACAAAATAATTCTGATGGTATATCACGTTCATATCTTATATAAATAAAATGTAACCATTTTGAAAACAATAATATAAAATCCATACATGTGTTGTCAGATGTCAATAATATTGAAACAAATATTCAGATTATCACGTATCAAATAATATGTACGGAATAAATAATTATAATTAAAAAAAACATTCTCAATATTAACCCTAGAATACAAAGGCGGTCTGTATCAAACGTTATCACAAAGGCGTAGTCTTACAGGGTACTTAGAAAAGAATGAAAGAAAACACATTTAAAAAAAATAACATATCATAAGCTTTAAAGCAAGCTTTACAGAGTTTTGAATGACGTATCTAGTTGACTTGGCACTCACAGCAGATACTAGCTTTGTGGTTCCCACACATGACTTCATCACTAGTCGCGTGGTCTGTCAGACGACGCCTTTGTATTCTAATGCGTCCACTGCACTACGTAAGCAACGTTGGAAGTAACGCAAACACAAAGCCGTAGTCTGCTAGACGACATGAATTAAAATGACACAGAAAGAGAGCGAGTAGAAATTCAACGGCGCTTCAACTTCATTGCCTACCCAGGCACTGAAGGTACAGTTCACGAAGTATGAAAGGTGTGGACCTAGTGCAATAGGGGTGGCGGAGATTTCAGCACTACCCGCGTAGTCTGTCAGACAAGGCATTTGTAATCTAGGGTTAAAAATGGGGAGTTACAATCACATTGACTTCTTGTACAATATTAAAGAATCTAATAGTCATTATCGTATAATGAAAATTATTGCACCAATTGGAAGTCAAATAACTAAATATCGCGATCAATTGGACTGTTGTTAATGCAATATCAAGTATTTCAATACTGAATTAATATTTTTCGAACATATGTAACTATGTAAAGATAATTTTCAACCATGGGACTACAGTGGCTCATTTGGTAGTGCGCTCACCTCTGGCGCTAGTGGTCGGCGGATCGATCCCTGCTCATGCTATGTGGGTTTTGTGGTAGAAGAAAACCGTGTGCGTGGGTATTCTCGGGGTGCTCTCGCTTTCTCACAATTTCTTCATTCCACCAAATCATCCATATGGATTGGGCCATAGTTGCCTAACGGCTTTTAAATAAATTCAAATTCCAAATAATTTGCAACCTCACGTTAATTTGCCAGCATCCGCTTCAACCAAATTAATTTGTTATTAGAGATAAACAAAGGGTATTCAGCAATCATGATACAGATATATAACAAGTTAAACTACTAGTTCTGGGGATTAATATATTGTCATTCAAGGCTTAATAGCAAGTGTTAAACATTTCAGACTTCTGCCATTGATATCAATAATGGTATGTTTTTAAAGTAGCGAGTAAGTCCAAAATTATTAACTATTCATCAAAAGTGAAAACGAGTTCGTGCATCAGAGACCAAGTTACCCCTTTTTAAATGAAACAATACGAAGTATATTGCTAGATATATAACCGTTGTTGAAACCTGGATACACAATTTCGATCCAAAATGTAAGTAACATAGCATGCAGTGGCGTTACCATGGATCTTCACCTAGCTACAAATTCAAATTCAAAGCTCCCGTTGAAAACCTACGCCCATGAATTTTCGGACACGCAGAGAGTTCCTCTATTTGATGATATCGAACAAAAACACAAGATCACAAGGCGTTATTAAGTGCAGTTAACTGCAAAATTAAGGGATGCAGTCCAGGGACAGAGGAGATAAATGTTAATCATGAAAGTCCTGCGGCACCAGGATAATTTACTCGTCCACAAATTTATCACAGAATGGTTTCAATTGACGCTGCAGAGTTTGTAGTACTTCTGCATCCTGCCTACTCTCTAGATCTTGCTCCCAGTGATTTTAGTTTATTCTCCAACGCAATCAGGCACGTGTGCTTTAGTTTTGATCATTCTACTCGCTGCCTAATTAACACAAATAACACTATCACTGTAAGTTACAAAAATCGTAGTTGACTTTCTCCATGACAGTGATGATAATTGCTGAGCTCCCTCGTATGTTATATTTGTTGGTAACTTCGATTTCTAATTGTTATTGTTATCAGAAAGGGTCAGATAACTTACCAGATGAAACATTGTTTAAAAATGACGTTCTAAAAATATAGTGTATTTTAAAAAGTCAACATCCAACATGTTGGATTAATCGTCACCATGAGCGCAACTTTTAGATATACGTGTGAGATAAAGGGAATTCGTATCACCAAATTATATGAGATGCTTGGATTTCGATACTTGACTCATTGACTGCTTGTTTCAGAATAAACTTCTCACAGCATTTTGCAAACTTCTCCGAGTTAAAAATATTTGTTTTCGTCGCGCTACTGCCTTGAGTGTGGCTAATGCTACGTTATTCATATGTTTCCAGCCAGACTCAGTCATGACATATGTCTATATTCTACAGTATTTTGTAAAAAAACAATAGAAAAAAATAGAATTATTTGCAATAACGCAACTATATTGCTTTAAAACGAATGATGTAAAATCGCACTTTAAATGAATATTTTTTTGTTGTAAGTTTCTCTTTTATTTACAGATTTAAAATCTAGTTTGGAATCATTAAATGAGTGCAAGTGCTTTCCATCCTGTGAGTTTGACCAATTTAATATCATGTATACATCAACAACAAGGTAAATGTATTTTATGTTTTAGTCTATTTGTAATTGATATAATAATAATTATTGTAAGCCTATGATGGAATCACTTCAAGTAGATTGCTAAAGACTAAGGTCAGCGGCATAATTTTATCAGTCTATGCGTAAATATAATAAAATATGAGTTGCTTTCTTTATTAAGCATTACGACAGCTGATTACTTATATCCTGTGAAAGTAAAATATGGGCTGAGAACACATGTTATACGCAAGGATATGGACGTGCGTAATACACTATCTACGAGAAGAAATGTGCTTCTCAGTTAAATGTATTATTCATTATGTCCTAGGGAACCATTGCCTTTGAACTACTTTCAATTATTTACCACTCTACTTGTACGTATAGTTTTTATAGGTATTTCTTATCAGTGTCTAGTTATGTAAAATAGCATAAGGTTTAATGCCAGTCGCTGAATAATTGAAATATATGAAACAACATAATGCTTTCAATTTCCATTTCTATAAGTAAACTAAATTTATGAAGCGTAAATCATGGAATGATCAAATATATATTGGAGATGAAGTAATCCCTTTTAATTAATTATCTGCTAAATACAATTAATCATGCCCTGAAATTCTTACAGTATGCAAATTCTTTGGATTGAAAAATTTTTAGCTTGGAGGGTGCGTTTCTGTTAATATATACATGGAGTACAGAAGTAACTAACAGGAGAACGGCAGTATGTGTTGAGCACGAAATCTAATACAAACGTAAACCATCCCACAGAACTTGCTTACACACATAGACACCCAAATTTGGCGGACACTAAAAATGCATTTTCCACACAGTTTGAGCTGGAGAAATCGAGTTTTATGAAGGTACATGATCATTAATATTCTAGGAAAATATTACAAAATGTTGAAAAAGTCGCCATCTTGGATCTAAAATGGCCGTTGAACGCATTGTTTTATAGAATGCATAGCCTTAGGAACTGCAGCTAGAAACACCAAATTTGGCATGAAAATACATTATTACTATTAGGTGGCGAATATATTATAAAATGTATCCAAAAGCACCATATTTTGATCCGAAATGGCGGACTTAGAAATCAATTTTCTACACCGTTTTAGCTAGAGATACTAAGTTTGGCATAAAGATGCATTGTGACGTGTAGTTTAGGAAAATGTTGCAACGTTTGGAAAAAGTAACCATCTTGGATTCACAATGACCGCCTGAAAACCATTTTACACACCGTTTAAGCTATTTATATTAAATTTTACATGAAGATGTACCATCAGAAGTAGGTCACGACTATATAAAGAAACGTTCAAAACTAATCAACTTTGATCCAAAATGACAGCAAAAAAAAATCGAAACCACTGAAGGTAGAGAAACAAAATTATGTATGAAATATTATTGCCAAGAGGAGGTTACAACAAATTAGGCAAACGTCCCCGTGCGAGAGTGCAGATGGACATCATGGTAATGTGGTTCTGCAGGGAAATCTTGGGTAAGATAAAGGCGGCGCAGCTCCCTACGGGCTCTAGGAGCAGCGCCTCCAGCGAAGCAAAGCGAGTCCATATACAATATAGTCCGATGGATACTAGTTCACTAATTAACTGACTGACTCACTCTATCACCCATATAAATTCGCAGGCCAAACTTCTGTAACTAGAAACACCAAATTGTGTTTAAAGGTGTAGGATCATTTGTATGTACAGGAGAAATGAGACACTTTAAAAAAAGTTGCCATATTGAATACGAAATGCCCGTCAAAACCATTGTTGTATAGAATACACAGCCTAAACGGCTGAAACTATTAAATTGAAATTTGTTATGACTGTACAGCATCACTAGTAGGCTACGAAAATATTACGAGATGTATCCGAAGTCGCCATCTTGGATCCAAGTTGGCCGCCAAACCCATTGTTATATTTAATAAATAGACTAAACTGCTGGGGCTATTGAAATGAAATTTGGTATGAAGGTAAACTGTCACTAGTCGATTTCGAAATTGTTACATAATGTACCCAAATACACCATCTTAGATCCAAAATGACTGACATAAAAATTCAATTTCCAGCATTTGAGCTAGAGATAGGAAATTTAGCGTAAAGTGCATAATGACGAGTAGTTTAAGAAAGTATTAAAACGTCTTGGAAATGTCGCCATCTTGAATTCAAAAAGGCCGCCTAAACAATTTTCCACACCCTTTGAGCCAGAAAAATGAAACTTTTAATTTGAACAAGTACCATCGCAAGTAGGTCACGACAGTATATGAAAATGCTAAAGAAAGACGCGATACATTTCTCCCTCTGATTTATGCACAAATATAGTTTTAGTCATAATATATTTTACCATTTACTGCTCATGGCCAAACATCTACTGCATTTACATTAAATGCTTGCTTCGGGGAAGTGAAATCTTTTGAGGACCACATTGTACCTCCATTTTGGGAAGAAGGGTGCGTCGCAGTCTTACAGAGATAGTGCTAATTGCTTGGGCAGGTATTTTAACAGTGGGTATCAAATTGCATCAAGATCGGACACCAAATAAAGTATCTAGGAGGGTTTAAGTGGACCAGCTGTATTAGAGGAATACAATCATATAAGACCTAATCTCATAATAGTTGAAACTGCCAATTTACTCCATGTTACAACTTACCCCATGTTAGACTTACCCCATAACTCACTTAACTTTCAATAGCACTTGACCTTCACTTTCACTTCATCCCCTATGATTTTATATTCTCCTAATACATTAGGACTACTAAAACACTCATAGCACTGTTATTTCGGGACCGATATGCACGAAATTTGTTTCCCCTATTTTGTAAGGTGAACCCGATTGATTGACCTGGTGCTTTTTATTGACTCTTGAACCATTTAACTAATTTTGGGGCTTAAATGGTCTATATCGCATTGAATATCATCAATAGCTTCCATCTGCTCTCTTCCTGTGAAATTGACCAACAATCAAGCTCTACGTATTAATGTGTTACAACAAAAGTTAATGCGAGCAGAATATCAGTTTTTGATATGTGCATACTCTCATTACACCTAAATTCAACAGCTACCAACTGTTACGTTCGTTAGAAACGGACACATATTCATGTTCTAATGTGATAATGTATTACAACAAAATTTAGCGCGTACGAAATCTCAGTTTCATATATACCGTTTATTTCACTTCCACCAAAAATCGAAAAAGTGACTTGAGACGATTGCGGCAAATCTATATCAAAGTCATTAGAGACATTAAAGTTATGAACAGTGTTAAACAAAGTGCAAAGAGACAAAAACTGAATGACGAACATGAGTGTAGTGAATTTTATAATTCATTACAGGACTGGGTACTCCCTATAGAATGACGTTAAACATTTTGGTGATACCATTTCTTTCTTCAACAATATTAAAGATGAATGCTTTGATATAATAGGAAGATCACAATGTTTTGAAAGTTAATATGACACTCACATCAATGTTTCAACAACCAAACAGTAATGCAGAAATGAAATTCCATGGAACATGTGGCACTCAACAATCTTGAAAGGTGATGTGTTAGGTGAGAAGATTGAGCAAGTGTTCTCAAACTTAGTTTCAAAAAAAGAAGAACGTGCAACAAGAAAGTGAGGTTGGAGTCTGTGTGAGAGTCTATCACATACATTAAAAATCAAAGTAATTAATCTAAAACCCTTCATTGCTTCAACATATATTGACTTACCAGAGTGGCTTCTTAATAAGAAAGCAAGGATTAAAATTAAAATAATAATAAAAGCTTCTTGTGGTGCATTGCAGCAGCGTTATTCCCTGTTGACAATAATCCTCATCATGTATCGAAATGGTAGCAATGCATGAAATTAATGTATGAAATAATGGTACCAATGTATGATTTAACTTTCCCAGTAGCAATATCTCACATAAGTAAATTTGAAAATCAATATAATGATCTGCATCCCGATATTTACATAAGAATTAATATATACGTTTGCAATGAGACTAAATAGTTTTTTCTCTTCATATAAGCGAAATTTCATTCGATACTAAGCAAAATTGATCCTTGTATGTGACAAATGAATCAACAACACACTACTGTTTGATTACAAACTCTAGTAGATTATCGAGGAGTGAAACTACAAAACATGAACATGGACATTTTTATTGTAAGCACTGCCTTTCGCTCTTAAACAAGCAAGGTAAACTACTAGTAATCATGAGCTAATATACGATGTTTTAAGCCACCAACACTATCACGCCAAACCCGAAGCAAAACATTAAAATTTTAAAAAAACAAGTTAACTGTTGGAAAGTGATGCCATTGTCATTGCGTATTTTGAGTGCTTTCTCAAACCAATCAGAACTTGTTCCCCAAATCCGAGTTCATTATAAAGAGAAAAAAAATCCAAATCCACGGGCAATAAAGTTTCGGTAATTTAGTATGTTGGTGCGATGCTATACCATCGAACCCCGTTTTATATCGTCGAATAAGCGCCGCTGAGAAATTTATTATTATCATGGAAAACGAATTGCAATATTGTGAATAAACTATTGAATAGAAACGCTCTAGGGCCAATGTCACCACAACATCAACAAGAATACAACGAATCATCAAATTTTCGTGTTTGTGATTGCTATTTTACAGCAGAACATCATTAAACGCGGCACCACGACCATCTCAGGGGCAATTGGATTGCAGCTATATGCAATACTTGCATCATGCTCATAGAACAAAATAAAAGACGTTGTTACTGTGTTTCCCCATAATCTATAAAATAGTAAATTTTATCGAAAGGAGATCGAAATGTAAATTTACAGTTTTTATACTTGAACCGATTCTTACCATATAGTTTAAATGATCTAGGGGTAAATTACAACCTACTAAATTGCAATATACACGCGCGTATTGTGCCACACATGATTAGAATCTAGTCACACGCAGGGGTTGCTTCCCTTATGAATATCTCACTAATGCTTCAAAGTTTGAAGCAAAGCAAATACCACTCCAGACGTATTTGAATAAAACTTTAAACAACACTGCATGCTTTAATGAAGACTATGTCTTTGCAAAAACTGAGGAGATAATTTAAGTGCAAAACGTTTGGCAATTACCACGATATGTATTTGAAATTACATGTCTTATTAGCTGCGGATGTTGTGCAGAATTTTAGAGACATGTGTTTCAAAACACATGATTTGGACTTTACATAGATGTTCACAACTCGACAATTGGCATGGAATGTTATGTTCTATGAATAAAAAGAGCTTCAACTACTAACAGATGTAGATATGCATTTGTTTATAGAGCATTGCATTCGAAAATATATTACGGAGTGCACTCTACATCATGCGAGGGCCAATAATATATATGTTAACGACAAAAAACCTAATAAATAACCGTCATATCTTATCTATCTAGATATGAACAACTTATACGGGTCTGCCATGACTGAAGCATTACCTTTTGGTTATTTCAAGTGGAAACCATCACCATCAACGTGAAATGACACAATAAGATATTGGAGCATCAGAACACCGTGAGAAAGTGTTCTTCGCACAAGTGGATTAGGTTTATCCATATGACCTGCATGACACACACCAAGACTTCCCTATGGCAACTATAAATGTTATTCCTTCCTCACGGTAACTACAAAAAACTCCTGCTAACCTTAGATGATAAACAAAATTACTCTATCGTCTGCTATAGTTTAATTTACAACAGGGTTTACAGCTTACTTGTGTGCATAAATTGCTATGGGTCAATCAATCCAAATGGCTTCAATGAAATAGTAATAATAAAACCTCACATCGCGCAGCAGCTCCTACAGACTTCGAGAAAGATTTCTATAAACGTATGAATAACACTATATTTTGGGAAGTCGATCGAAAACGTAAAAAAAAACAGAATAGATGTGAAGCTTGTTAATGATGCGGAAGAGTGAAAAATGTATAGCCTGTAAGTCCCGTGAGATCTATGATGAGAATTTATTTTCATGTCTTATGTTCAAGAAAACAGTTAAATAAGATAAAACCAATTACGTAGGAGCTGCTGTGTTGGATCTTTCGAAGTTGTTAATGTATCAATTTCATCATTATATCATGAATCCGCGTTATAAAGAGAATATAACCATAGCCTATAAAGATACTGACTCGTTTGTCTATTGCTTATAAAAATATTTTTATCAAGATATGAGAGAAATGATTGACTAGTTCGTCATCAGCAAGTACCAACAACAAAAGAAATATAAGCTTCATGTAAGGAATGAAATGGAATTGAGGAAGATGAAAAATCAGTACAAGGGGATTCCGATCAGTGAGTTTGGTTGCGTGCTAAAATGTATGCAATAAAAATCCATGTAATGAAAGTAGAAAGAAAGTCAAGTGCATACGGAAAAAACGTTGTCGAACAAAATATTACGTTTGATGACTTTAAACATTTTTTATGATCAGAGGGGATGCAGATAAAACTCCAAAAGCAAATGCGATCAGAGAAACATGTATTGATCACTAAGAAATTAAATAAAGTAGCTCTTGACTCATATGACGACAAACGGTTCATATTAAATTGTAAGATTCATACACTGCCCTGGGGTCATTATCGACTAGAACATAGTATAGCATGTGATCAATGCACATAAATTTAATGTTTTTTTTAAATCTGATTTGTTTCGCCTTTAAACTGTTAAGTCTTAAGGTAATACACAAACGGGCCTTGTATATTTATCTGGAATGCATTATATATATATATATCGTTATTCATTAAGTTACATAAATATTTCTCTGTATTTGTGTGTCATTCCACTCTGATGGTGATGGTTCTCAATGAAAATTGACATAAAACAAAGTTCACATCTCTCAGGCGGTTCTGGAAACTGGTTCTGGAACCCTGGAAACGTTGACCTTCACCAAATGTATGATATATGAAATGACTTTAAAATCATATTCAGGCTTACAGGACCACTTTAAAATTTCATCTATATAAAACATTACCTCAATTTCTATAATATACCTTCGCAAGGATATAAGGACGACTGCTGTGAACGAGAGCACCGTGCCTCAAGAGTTAGACTGAAGATAAATGATTAAACGAACTACC
>JAGDQP010031572.1:11795-21859 GCA_022664845.1 Lepisma saccharinum
GTAATTCTGACTGTAAAACAATCAAGTGTGCAAATGATAAATGTTCACATCAAATCCTTTTTGGATTACTTTCAATTACATTTAGTTTATTTTAAGATGCCAACATATTTAATTGGATACCCGCGATATAAGTCGCATGAGCATGAGATGTTATCGGATGCCCCTTCAAGTATTAATGAAAATCACATAACAGTACTGGATGAAAGGATTAAAGTAATAAAGGGTGACATCAATGCTTTACGAAATACATTATCTTCAAATATTGAAACAGAAATCACATAAGCTCAGCAACATATTGAATCAATTGTGATAAAAAAAATAAGAATCAATTGTAAAATTCTGAACCAGTTTATCGTTTCTTCCAACGTTAGAAAATCTTTGCGGTATACTATACTCGATATACTTCCAAAATTGATAAATAGTTGAAGAATGTTATTCTAAAGTATTCATAGCTAGTAAATAATGTAACTTGACTCAGGTTCAACATATCATAACAACCATACTAAATGAAGTAAAATAATAAGGAATCAATTTATTTCAAACATTGCTGCACAAGATGTATTCAATTATCTGAAAACAAAGATCTTCAAAAGATGCAAGAAGTTATTTCCAAACTACAATATGAACTTAAAATCATTACTGATGAATCAAATAAACTCCGTGACGATCTAAAAAACGTTCCCTGTTTATAGTGATATATATCGGAAATTTGTATAACGGTTGGTGAGTTTGAAACAGTAATAATTAATATTTCACAAATATTCAAATTGAATTAAATAATTTTAGGAGCATTGTAAATAACTTCGCAGTGACTTAACTAGTTTACAGGAAGCACTCGCGAAGTTAAATAAAAAAAGTTAGAGGGTTTTAATCAATATTCTGCATGTTTTAAGCAGTGTCCAAAATGATTTAGTATAAATATAAAACAACAAAACAAAGCAATCTGATATCGAGAGTCACTAATTATTTAGCTACAAATCAAAATCAAAATGAAATAAAATCGAAATTAAGTGAACTCCAAGAAACTATTAACACACTCCTAACTTTGAAAGACGTAGAAACAATAAAGTAGACAATAATCAATATTCCTAACATAATCCAAACCACAGAAAACCTCCCTGAAAATATTAAAAATCAATTTTGATAGAAAATAATAAGAATCAATTGTAAAACAATGAAACTAATATATCGTTCCTTCCAACGTTAGAAAATATTTGCCGTATACAAGAAATGTTGACGACTATCCAGAATAAAGTTAAAAAAGCGATAGAAGAACATTGAAAGTTCATTTCTGTTCATGGTGTTAATGAAGTAGTTAGTTGGTTAAATAATATAGTGAAAGGTTTAGAGGATACCACACTAACACATAACACTCTCATTGCTGATATTCAGAAAAAAAGAATGCTTACATTAACGAATTTCGTAATGTAGAAACGTCAATAGCTGTAATGCCCTCAACGACTCAACTTTGGGGGGGGTGCAAAATGGCATTAAAAACTGTATATGCATCACAGATTTTATTATTTAATAACGATAATATTAAGGATGATATTTTCAAAGCTAAAGGACCTAGAATGTACATTCAAAAGTGATGTGTATAAATCTCTATATACCTATAATTTACGTAGTGTTCTTTTCTTTAAAATATTTGCAATACCTAAGAAGGAACGTGACTTTACGCGGGGCAATATTAGTGGTAAAATAGATCTCTTTGATATGAATACACCCTATTTCAAAAATTATTTTGTTGGGAAGCTCAAAATTATAACTTTCCTTGGTTAAAGAGGAAGAATAAAGAGTCTCTTATTGTTGATATATATTCATCGAGCAGTGGACAAAAGTATGGTAATCTATCATTAGTTATTCATGAAGGTAGTCGAGTAGTAGATGCACCATCAGAAGATGAAATTGTACTTCATGAGTTTGATGTTGTAGAAGGCTATGTACCTGTAGTTTGATCGCACAAATTTTCTCCCGCTGAGTTCCCTATTTCAATTAATATTATATTTATCACGCAATTGATTTCTCGATCCTAAATATAATGAATAGTTGATTACAAATTGTTGAGGTACTAGACGAGCCTGAGAGACGAAATTATAATGGAATCCCTGTTTGACAAAGGACATACATGATTTATGGCAGGTAGATTTGGTTGAAATGATCTCGGGAAACTTAAATGGCTTAGCAAAATTAAATACAGGACACTTTCAGCAAGCATGCATGGGCTGTATCAGTTAAAAATAAATCAGCGAAAAAAGTTACACAAGTGTTTGAAACAATACTCAAAACAACTAGACGAGCACCAACGTTCTTGCAAACAGTTCGCTGCAGCAAGTTCTATAATATAGAATTTATTAACTTAATGAAGCAGCAAGGTATTACGCATTACTCTTAATACACTGATAAAAAACTATTGTTCATGAACGCTTTAATTGAACACTACGTAATTTGTTCTGGAATCAGTTCACAGTGCAGGGTAATTATAAATGGTATATAATTATAATTATAATTACAAACATTATTGAAAACGTATAATAATACAAAACACAGAACAGTTCAAACGAAACTTATTGATGCCATGAAGAAAGAAAACGAACAGACTGATGACAAATATCCTTCTGAGGAGCCACAGTAATTACAAATTTCTTATCTGCTATCCTTTACCTAGGCACAACACTAGTACAATGAATTTGAGGAGGATTCGCCGTAGACAACGTCACCTTAACTCGATTCTTCGCATTTCACTTACTGATATAAGAATATCATAACAACAGTCTACAGCAAGACACCGTCATCCAAGACGAAATTTAGAGTAGTAGATTATGTTCGTATTATTGAGTTTAAAATAAGTTTGCTAGAGGCTTCAGTTACAATTAGAGCACAGACATATTGCAAATTACTACAGATTTTAAGACTGGTCCACCAACATATCACTTAAAAACGAGCTCAATGAAATCCTTAAAGGTTGTTTGTATGAGCAAGAAATAATGGTCAAACACTCACATGTATATCGCCTTGAAAACTAAAAGCATGTATGAACTAAAGGCAAAACATTTGTTAAGTGGTTGGGTCTATCTCCAGAGCATAGCACTTGAATCGATCTCAAATCTATAATGTAGTTTATTGTTTAATCATAATCTAATCTAAATAGGTTTAAGGCACTAGCTATGTGGAGTGTTAAGCAACGACTTTCTGCATCTAATAATTATGTTAAATTGAATGATAAACTACTTCCTAATAACATTCGTTGCTTAATAATAGGATCATCTGGATGTGGGAAGACAACACTGGGCATTGATAACTTCATTCTAGCTCAAAATTGGTTTTACTGGGACTGGAGACACTTGTATGTATTCTGTAACAGCTTAGTAAAATCCAAATAATAACAACTGCAACGCATTTATAATGATACGCAAAAAGATTTAATTTCCAATCGACTACATTCAAACCTTCTGTTCTAAAGTTAGATGAATGCAAAAAATTTTTGTAAATATATATAATGACTATATATTACTGGATCAGGCTCAGGTGCGGAACTACATCAAGCAGGATAGACATAATGGAAAGAATTGTTTTTACTTAGCACAAACATATAGTAAAGTCCCGAAGCAATTTATTACAGATAATACAAATTGCTTACGTATGTTTCGTCAAAAGAGCACGAATTTGAAACATATTTATAATGAATTGTTGTTGGTGACATGTCATTTACTAGATTTAAAGATTTATGTAATCAAGCATGGAAGTAGCCTTATGGCTTTATAACAATCGATATGACGAGAACGTCGAACTATGGAAAGTATAGAAATAAGATAGACCATTTCTTTATAATCGAGTGATGTTTATGTTAATACGATTCGAATGTTATTACGTTTAACGTTTCGTTATTGTTTGATGTACGTATGTATGATACATATGAAAGTACATTACGCGATGTATATTATGTGATTTTATATCAAAACGGATATAATGATACTGTTATTATGTCAAAGTGAAAATCGAATAAGTTTGAATTACGAAATCTCTTGGCGAAAATCGAATAACATTGAATTACAAAATGTCTGCAAATATAATATAGCATATTATAATGCCAAAGGCAAAATCGAATAACATTGGATTACAAAATCTTTTGGCGAAACTCTTTAAAGAATGGATAGAGAGCCAACGTAGCTATTATTAAAAACAAAAAGAACAAGGGAAGCCGTTTATCTAGACGATTGAGAGCTTAGGAAGAGAAATTAAAAGCGTAAAAGATAACAATCGAAATCTAATTACAGAACTTATACCTGTAGCACAACAAATTATAAATAACTATCCACCAACAACATCAGAAAAATCATTTGAGAAACAATTATTTGGTTCGCATAAGGTGTTGCCTAAGACTAAAGAAAATAAAGACGACGATGATAATGATGATGATGAAAAAGAAATTCAATTAGGTCCATTAGCGAGTCGATACTTGTGTACTAATAGATCTGATAAAGATGAAGTATTTGGTTTATATCCTATATATAGATTGAGTAGTGCAGTGGAAGATGAAATGTATAACGTTTACTATGTTAATGATGATTTAATTATATATAGTGAAAGTAAGATCAAACATGACCCATCGTCTCCGATCTATGATGAATTTAAAAGAACATAAATCTTATGGGAGTTAATAACTAGTATTCAACCAGTAGGCTAAAACAATGAAGATTCTGAAATTTATAAGATGATTTTTAAAATTACAAATGCAGTATTTCAAAATCATGATCCATTGCAGAATATAGTGAAATCAAGCTCCAGTGTTGAGTATATGACATTAATTAAACCAATTTGGCTTGAACTGAAAACAAAAGTTGAGTGTTTGAAAAGAAGGAAGCAAAGAAAGGGGATTAAGTGATACACAAGCATGCCGCAACAGTGTATTTGGATGGATGATGTTAGCAAGTTAGTAGATTGATTATTAATGATAGCAGGCGAAGGAGCAGCAGGGAACATGAAAGTTTATAATAACATAGTGGCCATAATGGATATGATTTAATCTCGTTTATTTAATTTCATTTTTTCGAACCCAAAGGGTTAAGGGTATCTCATAAGTTAATTCATAAACTTCCACCAACATTCTGGCAAACCATTGAATTTAAGGATTTAGTGAATGGCATTATTAATAAATTGCCCTTCGAACTATGAATTAAGTGGTCCTGGCACACGTTTAGATGAAAGATTAGTTAGAGGTGACCGAGGTATAAATAAATTAGATCGATCATGTCGAGAGCATGAAATTTCATATAAGAACTTAAAATACCTATCAGATAGGCGTAGATTTAGAGTTTAAAGCTTTCGACAGAGTTGTTAATAATATCTTTGGTATAGGTTAAAAGTTAGCTTCATTGGGTGTTGCAATGACCATGAATACAAATCGAAAAGTAGGATGGGGCTAAAATATTTGCATCGGGTCTTAATAATGGGTTGCATTTTTCTATATATAACCTATATGCATTCTTCCTTTTCATATATACTAAAATGTTTTTCATGTATGATATAGTGTTTTGCTTATGATGGAGGCCAAAGGTGTAGTATTTCATATTCCATCCCATGAATTGAAGTCATTAAACTTTAATGACATTTTGAATAAAACACAACTGGCAAAGCAGCAAAGATACTTTAAGAGGGGTCATAACATGGGTCTGACATTAAGTCTAGCGCAGTTAAAGATACTTCGTAATCAGCCAAAACTTGTGATTTCATATTTACAATTCCTGCAATTTTAGCTGCATTGGGGGCTGTTGGTAGTCTTGCAGGTGGTTCAGCATCTATAACTAAAGCATTAATAGGTGAAAAGAAAAATAAACAAGAACTAGTAGAACAAAGACGACACATTAAAGTTATCGAATCATGAATTCTAGCTAGAAGTAAAGGTCTTAAAAAAACAACTAAAGAAAAAGGTGTCACGAGCAATACAATTGTACTCATTAATTATGATATCGAACGTATAGCTAAATAATTAAATATGAAATGTTTCAAGGTGTATTTATGCAAAATATAAGATGTGTTAATATCGGATAGTCTTCTATCTATACTAACATTTAGACACGAATGGAGTGTTGTTAATTTAGATAATTCAATTGATACTAGAACGCACTTGGATATGTTACTGGTATGAAAATAATGAAGCATATTTATTCGATTCATTTGGAGGAATGCTTCTCAAGTCTTTGATTGCATATTTAAGACCTAGTAATACAATAACTGAATATAATAGTGATCGAATACAACATTTTGATGGCGTGACTTGTAGTCACTTATGTATTAAACTACTAAAGATCTTATCTAATGGATATAATTTTCGTCAAGCTATTGAAAGATTGAAACTTGATGAATGATGGAAGAGGGTTTTGAAATGTTATGTTGTAAATATGTTAAAATGATTGCGTTGCATTTATCAGGGACTACACCAAAGCTTCGGTGGAATCTTCATAATAAGATTAATAATGACAAACTAAAATTTTAAGGTGGCACTGATTGAATTGAATAGCTTGAATCTAATACGAATGCAACGAAAAATAATAATACCTACTTCTATAAAGGGGAGAAATATAATATTCAACAGGAGCATCAACACTGGAAACAAAACTACCCAAAGAGTTCATGAAAATCGTATGACACATCGCATGAAAGTTATACCATTTGCACAAAATTTTAATGTTAAAACCATTGGTAAGTTGCTAGGTTTAAAAAATGATACCGATCTCAAAGCAGAAGAGATTCATGTGGGGCATATTCTTCCTAAGTTCTTAAGTATTGAATTTATGTAAGGCCTTTAGACAACTATGGCTCAGGCTGTATGGATTTGATGGGATGAATTGGTGTAATGAAGACAGTAGGAGGAAACGGGAGCACCGCGAGAAAACCCACGCACACGGTGTTTGTCCACCACAAAGACCAAACGGTATGAGCAGAGATCTATCCGACGATCCCTAGCAACAGAGGTGAGCGCTCTACCAACTGAACCACCATTTCTCCATTGAAACATTTAACCTAGCAGAGGCATGATTATAGCAGATGAGTAATATAAACAAAAGGGAACAAATATTATAACTTCACTTAAAACATTAACACAGTTCTTAGAACAAATTGCTTATGAACCTCATTATTCCTTATTATTTCCTATTCAACAGATTCTATAGAAATAAGTGTTACTAACGAATGGCATGAAGCAGTTGGTTTTGCTGGTGCATTAACAAGAGAGATTCTTATGATCAATGATGATTCTTAAAAATGAATATAATATAGTTTAGTAGTATTATAATGGAGTTTATTTAGACCTAAGCGTATCGATCCTTCTATCTGAGTCGTCGTACATCCAACAATTTAAATAAACCAAATAAGGATATTTTGTTCGATATAGACGTTGGTGATGGTTTTGTACACCCGCATTAGTATGTTCTATATATAAAGTTGGATGTTAATGGCAGGGATGCTGGAGGAACTTTTACAGCGGTATCAAATATCAAACTCTTAGATAATTTTGTTTCGTATTTATTTTCTCAGGTAGAGATAATAAAGCATTTCATTGTAATTGATAAAATCGATTATCCAGGAATCACATCAACTGCTATTGCTATGTGTCGATTCCAAATCCTAAACTTGAATATTATAAGTTAGGTGCATTAATTAGTGATGTGAGGCTTCCATGAAAAGAAAACGCAGTGCTATTCCCTCTGGGCAGATTGCTTGACTTCCTTAATGACTGAAGAAATTATGTGGAAAATTGGTTTGCGAATAACGTTTAAGAGGGGTGCAAACTATCATGTTTTATTTTATCGTTGAGAAACAAAGAATGCATAAAATAATTTAAATGATATTTCATTAGATCATGCGGCTAAACTTGTGATCAACTAAATGGAACGGAGAATGCCAATTGCAGAAGTGTTATGAAATGAAACTAAAGTCTGATATACTTCGAAAGCTTAAAATTTCAATTCACTTTCATATATATCAACGTATTTAACGACATGTTTCTGGTTTTTATTTTGAGTTTTATGTAACAATACAGTTCAATTCATTGCAGTTGGATATGCTAGATCTCGTAATTGTTCTCTTTCGAAATAGTCGTGATGATGGTAAACAACGAAAGAATGCAAGTATGTTTGATCAATGTAAAGTGAAAAATATTTTTTTTTTGAAAATGGTCGTAATTAACTTTTTCTATGCGGTATGTTCAAGGGCAGGATGTGCAGCCAGAGCAAACTTCCGACACGGCATAATTGTTGGTTGTACCATAAAGCTAAGGGTTGCCCCTCATGAACGGATGAACCCATGTCTGCCAAAGTTGGATCGCATTTTGAAAATTCTTTGTGAGTGAATGTAAATAGTGCAATGTACTTCTCTTACATACCGACAATGGTGTACAGACGAAACAGCGAAGGCAAAAGAGCGAAACAAAAACCACGACGCACAAAACAGAGACGCACAAAAACAGCGATGGCTGAAAATAGCGAATCAAAAACCACGACGCACAAAACACAAACGCACAGGAACAGGGATGGCTTAAATTAGCGAAAGACAAAACCCACGACGCCAAAACCGCCACTCACAAAACCTCGACTCATGACTTCAACAGGCAAAAACAGCGACATACTAAAATCGCTACAGGGAAAAACCGGGAAGCACAAAAACTGCTAGATACGAAAACAGCGCCAAAACGGCAAAAGGAAAAAAAACAGCGACATACAAACACCACGACAGGCACCTGGACAGGAACAATCCCCGACAGACATAAACCGCGACGCAAGACCACAACTTGTACAGGACCTAGCCTCACTTTTCCCCCTTCTCCCGTCCCGAACGAAAATATAGGGACACGAAAATAAAAATATAAAAAATATGTTTAAATTTAACGATGAAATGAACCTACTATGTCCCGCTAAAATAAGAAAGGTTAGTTTCAATATTTCACCTATATTTGCATACGCCACGAGAAGAAGGAAAACTGCCGTTTTGGTGGGCCGCCAACTGGACGACAGTCGCTTCCAAGAATATATAGAATTTGTATTTAAAGACAAACCGACATAAAAGGAACATTTCTTTATTTCATCTAAAGCAACTGCTACAATAAAAATTGAATCAAAGAAATACCTGACTCTAGCACACATCACCTCAATGTGCTCAAGATGTCTGCTTATTCCCGACTCCCTTCCTCTAGGCTCACAAAGCAGACATTCGCTTATATAACAGAGAATATACTTTTACACTTTAGAATTAATTCTCTCCTCCACTTTTCCATGAACACTCATATTACAACAAAAAACATAATTCTTGGAGTATTAAACTTAAATATGGATTACACAACATAACTCCATTCACTAAATAAGCAAACACTACCCACATGTGTAAAACACGAAGTGAGGAAAGGTCGTTAATCACGCGTCGCGCAACCAACCGCATGACGTCATCCTCGCATAAACTACTAAATAAAAAGAACCCTCATGCTACACTTAACATATTACAAAAGTCGGGGCCTCCCCAGAAAAACAAAATGAGACAAACGGATCATTTTGTTTTATTCCAAACAAAATTTATTTTGGGATATCAACACGATACTGCCGCACCACATTATGATTTCTATTGAGTAAATATCGTTTTATCAACGATACATGAGACCATATCCTCTTGCCATCGTCATTTTTCCCGACTATGGTATTAGGGGTAGGGAAAGATTCAATAATATAAGGTCCATCAAAGATATCCATCAACGACTTAGTCTTCTTATCCTTCAGAGAAGATTTTCGTTGAGCACGGACTAAAATTGAATCTTCTACTGTAAACGTGACAGGAGCCATCCTTTTATTATATATACGTTTTCGCTCTTGCCATGCCTTTTCCATATTTTGCATAGCAATCGTCCACAAATCCGCATGAGTTTTATCATCATCCTCGTGAATTTCCCATTGGACTATCAAGGGATCAAAAGGAGGACGCCCCCAATTATAATTCAAAGGCCGTTACCTTTGAATTACAATGTAATGCGGCATTGAAACTATGCTGTAGTTCCTCAAGATATCGACTAAATAGAGATT
>JAGDQP010031575.1:0-19665 GCA_022664845.1 Lepisma saccharinum
GATGAACGATATGTTTGCTAAACTTATCGTCGTCTTTTGATATGTGCGGAGAATTACTCCACACTGCGCGCAAAAATCCCCACAGCGTGGGTAATATTGCCGTTGTGTTGAATATAAATAATTATTTCTCGAAACTGAATAGCAGCAATGACATAAAATAGGGTTTACACTGAAATATAAAGTTTAAAACGTTACAATTAAGTAGTTGTTATTCTTTATATGAACAATAGTAAGGTACTGTAAATACAGCTTCCTTAAGTGCGAAGTATTCCCCCACATCCCCAAAATTACGTACCTTAGATTCCATATTTTATGCGCAGACAGCGAAGAATAATTGGCCTATAAAAGAATTGAATTTACCAATGAACTAAACCGGCTCTTTTAATGTTATGAAAAGGGACATTTCCGGTCAAATTAGAGCACATCCATTGAAAATGGCCGATGGACAAGTAGCCCATGATCATTGACGCGAAGTGAATATGGAACTGTTTATTCTTCTATGGTTTTGAATGTCTGTGGCTAGACTGGTAACTAACAAGACTTCCGGTTTGTTAACCTATAAATAAAAGATTAGTTCTTTTATGTATAAAGCATAATCTTAAGATGCTAAACATCACGAAAGATTTTAGACGTATCATCTATATTAAATTCAGCTGAAACCTGAGTTTTCGATAATGAAGATAAGTCTCTATCTTCAGTAGGAAACATAAATAATGGTCTTAACTAAGTATTTTGTACAATGTAGGAACAAATGGAAAGATACCACTGCTTTCCAATTTATCCAGTGGTAATAGTAAACTTTAAGAGTAGTTTTGGAAGTTCTTCACGATCAACTATGAATTTAATACAAGTTCAATGCTTGCTTTGTGTTGAGTTTCTAGTTGGTAATGTTATTATTAGTAGACAAATCTACTATAAATTTACTAACAAGAATAACCCGATTGACTCATCGTGATAACGGATTACTCAAGGATAATATGTGCTACTAAGTTAAAAATAACATTGTCATTTCCGATCCATGTATGTCATCTACTTCGATTATTTTCATCTTACGAAGTCGCCATATTAACTCTATTCATCCTATGTGCATTGCTAATGTAACCAATAAAACACAGAGTACAATCAAATTTAATAACCTAACAATCATGATGAAATTATTATGATCAACCGTCCGAGTGACTTTTAGGACTCGGTCTAGGACGTGAATAACTACTATAAAATACTAGAACGACCAACTCTTTAAAAGGCAGTAAGTTAAGATATCATGCATATTCTCAACAGCTTCTAAAATCTGAACATATTTATGGAAATATTTCAAAATAGAGATTGCTTACCTTTTCCTCAACTACTGGATCCAAATTTTGATTATAAATTTTATGTACCAATACACCTAGAGTGTGAGCCTGAAATATATATAACAGAAGAATTATAAATTACCAAGTACTATTTGCATAAGGTTTCCATACGTGACTAAAATATATATAAAAAGTTAGGTGCAATTTCTATTCAAAGTATTTCAAACTATAGCTCATTCAATGTGTGATTCAAAGGCGTCGATTTACAATGCTCGCTTGTTTTATTTAACAACTGCTCGGAAATAATGTCATTGAATAATTTAGGTATTAGTCAATAAGTCGAAACGCATATGATTTATTTATTTTTATATCAGGAGCAGATACCAGTTCAATAAAACTGTAGGTTGCTCTTGCAATTTGATTATATACTTCACACTGACGCATGCACTCAAAATTCATAAAACCTTTTAATTTGTATTCTATGTCGAAGAAAATTTAATAAGTCTACAACAATAACTCGTTCAGAAACCTATAAGAAATTCGTGGAACGCGCTATGTTAATTTTACACGTTATTCTTCTTAATTTCTTTTTATTCGTTATTTCAGAACAGTTGAAAGTGTCATGCCTACTATAAACAGCCGAAATTTACCAGTTCAAGGTGAATTGCAATTGAAATATTTTCCATATTAATAAATTGTATTTAACAATCATTATCCCTGTATTTATACTCTTGCACTTGTAACTAAGGAAAGGTAAGTTCTCGTAGTTCGTGGATTCGAACTCGTGTACATGGGAATCAACAGTATAGTAACAACCATTTGGCAACAAGACTACGCCAGAAAGCCTCTAATCCAGGTGAGTTCTTGCACCCCTGCGATTATAGCATGTTTATCCCACTTTTCACCTTTCCGTGTTTCACAGAGGTTGAATTTGGGGAGCTAGTTGTTGTACTACACGACTTCTCTCCCTGAGCCCTTTCAGAAATATTTTAAAGAGTAAACTTTTCATGGTACAATCCGTATGTTCTCCGAGTTAGACTCGCTAATGTATACAGACAACACATATGGAACGAACTTGTGGTTGTAAATTGCCATACAGATCTAAAAAATACGAAACAAATTATTTTCTGTGAAAAAGTTTTTTCCAGATAATAACGACATTTATCAAGACCTAAGGAATTTTCTTCGGTCACAGCACAAAGAAATAACTTCACTATGCTTTCTTTAAGTTTTGTGTGATTATACATACATGACTAACCTTTAATTCTATTGATTTAATTTGGACAACACTAATTCTATTAGATGAATTCTCTTAAATACAAAACTGAAAATTAATGCTTTTTTTTCACATGGTTAAGCAATTTAAAAATTTATCCAACTAATTCGCATACCTGCTCTTGAAATACTTTAATTTATTCCTTTGCAACGGGTTCTTGCGATTAAGCTACCATGCGGATGATAATTCTGTTACTTTTAACGAATTTTATGAAGTCAGAGTTTGTTGGTTTCGTGCGCAAACGAAGTTAACTTAGAATGTGTTTCCGAACAGCTAACTAAATCAACTAACTGTCTTCAATAACAAGTTTTGAAACGCGTGCTGGGGGAACGACATTAACACGTTAAACATATTGAGGTTTTCCAAATCGCGCTTAGTTACCAAAATTGCCAGATAAACTATATACAACCACATAATTTTCCATGCTAATCAAAGATTTAAAAACAAAGGCTCTATATTTAAATGTACTTACCTGATTAACCGTTGACACGCAAGGCACTGTTAAAAGAAACAATGACGCAATGTGTAATATAATTGAAATACATTCTGAAGCAACGTTCATATCTTCTGTATTTGTGGCCGTTTGTGTTATTAGATAGAAAATGGTCAAAACAGTTTGACAAAATCTGTGAATGACAGAAATCAACAAACGTAGTCCAAATGCAGAATTTATTGCATCAACTGCATCGCAAAGACTATCGTACGCATTACAGATATCTTTCAATGTCGAAACCAAATCACAATCTTGGGAATCGTCCTTGTCTTTCGCACTTGCAATATGAACTACAGAAGCACTAGACGAGTTTCCAGGTTTCACGACTATCAATATTTTATCTTGTGTTCTATATGCGGCTAGATCTGTAGTGAATACTATAAATCTTCGACGAACTGAATAACAAAATATTGCAAACTGTATTACTATTGCTGTATCGTAGTAAAATACAATATAACATGGAAGAAAAATCAAAGTCGATTTGTTAAGAAAATCAACCATATCAAATGCATTGCTTATCGTAATTAGTACAAGGGAACATATTAGGATTATCAATCCTTTTACGAAAATAAAATAATTTGTGTCCTTTTTCATGTTGTACTTTAAATCCATATTTGATATCACATCAAAGACGGAAGCTATTCTCGATGCTTGAGAAATTGAAAGAAATGACAACATGGTGCTATTGAGTACACCTATCAATACTCGGGTGAAAGTTACAACAGAGACCAAGGTCAAAGTAGTCGATGAAAGCCACATTCCTACAGAAAACAAAAGAGATACACTGAAGATGAGAGCCACTATATCTAATGCGATTGAATAAACAGTCCATAATATCGACGTGCCCAAAGTTCGCACATTTCCTCTAACAATCACAGAGCGAGGAAGTAAGCCTAAAATTCGAAGAACATAAAACGAAGGACACACTGAGAAAAAGAAATCAATGGAGTTCTGAAATTTCACCATGATTCAAGAAAATGTTATGTTTTAGTTGTTTTTTATGTATTTAAAGAAGCACTAGGTACTAACGATTTTGCACTAAGACAGTAGCGCTCTGGAGACTATAATGACTCCAACTACGCCCAGGGATATTATAAACGTAAGTTTTAACCTCTTTTCTCTTCGTGTTGACATTCGTGCCTGCATTATTTACCCAAAATGATGAGGTGCGTGAGATATTCAAGACAAATAATTGTCGTTTTCCAAGTCCCTGAGGTATCCCCGTTGCTGAAAATCGTTACTTCGGATTAAAGCTGTCAGATAATAACAAACTACTTTAGCAACATATTCTTTGTTTCGAAGATAATGAGTTACAACCGAGGCATATTATTATTTTCAATGTACATATATATGTGTGTGTGTGTTTATCTGTTGATGTACTTACAGATATATATGACTAATGTTGATCATAAAATGTTTTATTGTGGATCTTGAATTCCCAATGGGAAAGTTATTCACGTGTACTAAAGATCGATTGAAGTTAATGTGTTTTGGGCTTTCTTTAACCTTAAGACGCATAAGAGAGTAGTACACTAAACTATGATATTTTCCAAAGTATATTTTTTTCTAGTGCTTATTTAAAGAATTGAAGCTTTTGTTATTTAATGCACATATTCAATTGTTGAATATCAATAAACAGGCGTGATCAATTATGCACTGAATTGTAGTTGCGTTATGAATACCAACCTAATAGCGGCTAGAGCCTCCTTTCCAGTGAATAACGGCCATTAAAAGACGCTTCCAGATACTTGAGATTTTCTCCATATAAAGTTCCATCCAATCGGATTTCTGAAGATCCGCCAGTTTGAGGTGTGTTTGTGATGGTAGGTCTGCTGCTCGCATAGTTGATTATCATCTCTTTCATATATTTAGTTGAATTGCAGCCTGGTGATTTTGGGAGAATGTATAAGGTGAAGAATTTACTGTCATGTTCATTTAACTACCAGTATGTGCGTGTGTAGAGAATATTACTAATTTAATGTATGTGGAGGTAGGCATTATGTAGGACGTTTTCCCGTTATACCCCATTTTTTAAATGGTTGATGCGAAAAATGGGATTAAAAATGTCTTAGGATGCTCATCGTGGTGTCGAAATATGTTTCCAAGCTGACAAATACAAATATTATATTATTTTGGTAGACAAGGTAGTTGTTTTTGAACCCCGAAAAGTAAAGTAAGAATGTATTTAATGGAACATTGTATTGTCTAATGATATGTTCTTGATGAGGCTGCCTATATGAGCAATTTTAAGTTACGTAAGAAAATTTCAACATTGCTAATTTACAACGTTCATCTTGCTGTCTAAATGAAGGATTTTTGATACAGATTTTTTTAAAAGGATTTCATTTATTTAATTTTGGCGCGTTATTTTTGAAAGTGTTATTTTGTTTGAGAATGTGTGTCAGAATTAAACAAAACAGAAAATTTTCTTCGATATGAAGAAAGTACGTAACTTAACGTCAAATACTGAATAGTAATAATTTAACTAATTATTAGTAATGAGTTAAATTACTAATTATTAGTAATTATATAGGAAGTTAAATACTTGTAAATCCATATACTTTTGTTATACTTAAAGCCGCTTTTATAGTATTGCAGTGAAATAAGACAGATTTTTTTTTAAATGTAGAAATGTAGTTTCTGTATACCCGAAAAGGATTAAAGATTTTACAACCATGTTTTTAAATTCTCGAATTGTAAACTTTTGGTAAACTTTATTTTATATGAGTCACTCTAGTAAATGTTGACTTCGGCCCATCACGATTATCCGTCACGTTCTAGTTAAAAAGCCACCCATGCCCCTGCCGGCACTCACCCGGAACGTTCGAGTCGTTGACCTAACACCTTAGACTGCACGGCTACCCGGTTGGCTCTCGGATTTGTGTTGAATATACAAGGTACAATATGACTTATAAATATTTACATTTTTTTTTTTTTTCGTTTCAGAACACATATTTTTTGCACTTGCGTGTCTTATATCTGCATGTAATGCACCCACAGAATGTTAGGATGCCATTTGAAGATGAGAAATGAAAAACGACAAATTCAATAATCGAGTTTTTAATGCTAAATTGTTCGAATCGCCAAGACTAATAACCTGGGAAAATGTAAAAGTGTTTAGATTATCGCAAATAGTAAAACAAATCGCGACGAAAGACGTATTATGCATGTGCAGAGTGGAGAGACCTTCCGTTTTTCCTTTCTCCTGTAAAATGTCCGCTTTGGCACGCACATCGTTTCCCAGTCCCAGTCTTCATTTTGCAAATGAGTGAGAAGTGTTGAGGATCTTGAATGTCTATCTATTTTTCCCAGCTATAGTCTACAGGATTTCATGTTGCCTTATTTTTTAAAAGTAGTGCCAGCGAGTTTGTTATATAAATGAATATTATTTAAATATGTCTTATAATTGAGTATAACGTCGGAGGATTTATATCTAGGTATTTGCTATATTATCTGTGAAAAACAAATGCAAGAATCAAATATTTCAGGCTTAGCACTTCTTGACCAAACTTTCACGAGATTTTTTTAATTTTTATCTCATCTTCTGAGAAATTGTCATTTTCATTGAGGTGTTCTCTGGTTCTGGCCTTGTTTTATATCAATCTTCATCACTGGTTAAAATACGACACTTAGTAGTAGATTTGCTGAGTTCAATTCATAGCTTGTCTAGAAGTTTATGTAACGGAATGAATCGTCGCTTCTCTCCACTTTCTAATGTGACCAACACTTCGTCGACACTTTTGCTTAAGAAAGTCATCATGTCTGAGTAATAGCGGTACACCATCTGTGTCGCTTGACAGTATAGCAATGCGATTTGAACAAAACCCAACAGTGTTGCTTGCATATCGCACAATTCGACAACCACCCTCTTCAACATTCCTTAATAGTAATAGTTTCATTGTTAAAGAATAGGTCATTAGGGTAAACGTTGTCATCAGTCACAGTTCCATCTAGAATAAAGAGGAATTAGTGATTCTTTGAATATTGAAGCGATAAATTTAAGTCTATTTAGCTTTGGAAAAATACCCATAACTTATTCAATTGAACACGAACTCTTGTATTATGAAAGATGTTGGCTAGATTATTGATTGCATTGTTTCGTGCTATCCCCAATTGAATAGTGGTTGTGAAGATGTGGTTGGTAGCTACGTTTACCCCGCTATTGTGAATTTGGAACGTTCAAATTTCCTTACGCAACACTTAAAACTGCCACATATAGTACAAAGAACTATTCAGAGGAAGAAAACATCAAATTTTTATTAATTGGCTCCGAAAACATATATTTAGACGCAATGAGGAGTATTCTTAGGAAAATGTTACTATCTCACTTTTTATACGCCATTTCTAAATGGGGAATGTAATTAAAGCAACCCTTCAAGAAGAACAGCCTTTTAAGTAAATTCTCATTTTCCCAGTTTTGGGTTCCTACATTTTGGGAAATGGCGGATATATATAAAACAACTACTTAGACTACCAAAATAATATTGTATTTGTCAGAGTCGAAAACATATATTTCGACAACATTGTAAGTGATACTTTCAAATGACATGTCCTCATTTTTACATTATTTTCTATAGTTCACAATGGTTCGTGGTGTCCTCAAATCTTGCAACGTTATTTTAACTCATTTCGCGATGTCAAACAATGATGCAAATTTACACATCGGCGTAAGTCGGGTGACAATACAATACTCTATTGTTACTTTAATACATTTCTGTATTTATATATTTTTAAACCATATTTTTTTTTTAATTTGGACTTCTTTATCCTTAAATAATTACTAGCCTGCAACAATGTTGCGTTTGACTGCTTGCAGAACACTTTAGGTTTTGGGTAACAATACATTAGTTTGAGAAAAAGTATCCGAACACTGAAATAATTCGAAAAAATAATAAACAATAACTCTTTAAAGACATGCTTTTCGTAAACAGTTCTTACTGAAAAGTTAAAAAATAATTTTCCTTTTGCATGACTAAAAGGAAAAGCATGGGGCGGGCCGATTGAAGAATTTATAAAGTTACTGTATATGAGAGTGCGTGCCGCATGCTTTAGTCATGCATAAACAAAATATTTTTTTACCTTTTAGTATGAATTGTTTAAGAAGACAATCCTAAGAAAAGAATTTCTTTAAAAAGCTTTTTTTAATTTTATTTCTTATGTTTTGATCCCGGCCTTCCTCTTTTAAATATCTTTAAATGCCCTTCGTTCTCTAATGACCCGGTTGAAAAGTTCGTGCTCTATCTCATTTAACTGGATTCTGCTCAATTCAATGTATATATATATATATATACAGGGTGGTAAGGTTACGGACCGACAAACTTCGGGAGGTGATAGTACAGTGAAAAATAAAGAAAAAAGGCCGAGGCAACGAGGTGGGGGGGAAATTCCGAGGCGTTACGGAGCTACAGCCTGCCGAAAGCGTGGGAAAATGAACTTCAGAGCGGATTATTGCGAAGACGAAAAATCGAAGAGTAGGCGGTTGAGAGTAAATTAGAGGAAATCACACCCGGGCTATCCAAAAATGCATATTGGAAAATGCTACAAGCAGGGCGCAAGGGATTCCCCAAAGGAAGTAGGGGATTCCCAGAAAGAATCCCAAGTAAAGATGGGTCGAAAGGACCACAAATGGGATGAGTTGCCAACAGGTAACAATAATTCATTGGCGGCAAATCGATATCTCAACGAGAATTAATGTTATGACCATTTTTATGAAATAATGCGTGGTTGCATATCAGACAGGGGTGATAATTAAAGACAGTCTACGAGCGTTTGGCTTATTTATTAGCAATGAGAGAGACTAGGAGTATCCAGTCGGATGGTGGTGAGTACAGCATCTCAACAGCTGCAGTGTGGTAAAAACTATGTCGTCGTTGGTCGAGTGGTTAGTGCTATCAGGCGTCCGTGATGCCACAGCAGTTTTGCATTGAAGTCCGCCTGGAAAAAGAACCAGGTGAATGATTAAAGCGTAACAGCATGCAAAGATGGACGGAGGCACGTTCGGCTGGTTAGTAGAAAGAACGCAATGTAATACAGCAGCCAAAGAAGGATGACATGGAAGAGAGAAAACAAACACGCGTGTGTACTAGAAATCATGTGTAAACCTATGCAAGGCAAAACGTAGAAAGTTTTCCATACAATGTCACAAGCTTAAATAGTTCAATCTATCTACTCTACACAAGCAAACAAAATGCGTGCAAGAGAATGATGAATCCGAGCTGAGTCGGAACGTACGAACATGTACCTATTGCAATGCAAATTGTACCTATAGTAGAATACTCGAAAAAAGGTATTTGTACATTCTTGCAACTCTGATTTGGAACTCGACCATGGGACTTTGGATGTTTTGCGTGCTAGTTTGTACAAACGCTGTATTGTGTAGTCTCCAGTGTATGAGTATTGACGCTCGTTAGCCTGTGTCACGTACTAGTGGTACTTTGGTCAAGGGGGCGGATTCGATTGCGACTCTGTCCGTTGCACGAGTGTGAACGGAGAGGGTCAGATTATAGTTAAATGCAGAATTTGTCATTAGGACGTTATTTGTATGTGATGGAGTGTCAATGCCAAATCATCGTCTCGTCACCTAGCCCGTAATTAAAGACTGTGGTCGCTACCCTCCTCTCCCCTGATTATACATTAGATTGTTTCATGTATCGTAGTTTATGTACTATAATTGCCTATACCCATCCACATTTCTGTGTAGGTCTTGAAATCCACTCCAACGCGAAGCAGACCAAATACTATTCACTCCTGGGGTCTCGTGCTTGATTGAATTGTTATACGAGTTATAAACGAGCTGGTGCGCATGTAAGGACGAGACCTATAATATGTGGTTAAGTTGGCTCCGAACGACTGCGTTCAGGAGACCCGGACGGAAGTTGAACTCGTGACCGGGACACGAGGCACGCACACTAACCTCTTGATCAGTCCGAGTCATCGTGATCGTTAATGCATTTCAACACCCCTAACTTCTCTTTGTATGATATTGCCAAGTGTTTCTTCCAACAACATACTGAGCTACACATTGCTACATACACTCACTACATTCTTCCATTGCTGCGGACGGCAATGGCCACAACTCTAGCTACAAAGTTACTCCTGGACGTTTACGAAGTATCTAGAATTCGTTATGGCCGTTAACGCATTTTTTCTAGTATAGAATAATGAACTATTTAAGCTTGTGACATTGTATGGAAAACTTTCTGAGTTTTGCCTTGCATAGGTTCACATATGATTTCTAGTACACACGCGTGTTTGTTTTCTCTCTTCCATGTCATCCTTCTTTGGCTGCTGTATTACATTGCGTTCTTTCTACTAACCAGCCGAACGTGCCTCCGTCCATCCTTTGCATGCTGTTACGCTTTAATCATTCACCTGATTCTTTTTCCAGGCGGACTTCAATGCAAAACTGCTGTGACATCACGGACGCCTGATAGCACTAACCACTCGACCAACGACGACATAGTTTTTACTACATTGCAGCTGTTGAGATGCGTACTCACCACCATCCGACTGGATACTCCTAGTCTCTCTCATTGCTAATAAATAAGCCAAACGCTCGTAGACTGTCTTTAATTATCACCCCTGTCTGATATGCAACCACGCATTATTTCATAAAAATGGTCATAACATTAATTCTCATTGAGATATCGATTCGCCGCCAATGAATTATTGTTACCTGTTGGCAACTCATCCCATTTGTGGTCCTTTCGACCCATCTTTACTTGGGATTCTTTCTGGGAATCCTCTACTTCCTTTGGGGAATCCCTTGCGCCCTGCTTGTAGCATTTTCCAATATGCATTTTTGGATAGCCCGGGTGTGATTTCCTCTAATTTACTCTCAACCGCCTACTCTCCGATTTTTCGTCTTCGCAATAATCCGCTCTGAAGTTCATTTTCCCACGCTTTCGGCAGGCTGTAGCTCCGTAACGCCTCGGAATTTCCCCCCCACCTCGTTGCCTCGGCCTTTTTTCTTTATTTTTCACTGTACTATCACCTCCCGAAGTTTGTCGGTCCGTAACCTTACCACCCTGTATATATTATAATGCAGGAGGCATATAGATAATACACAGTCATATTCAATCAACTACTGGATGAGGCCTCTCCCGGAGGGAGGAGGTGGTCTAAGCTCCCGCGCTGACCAGACGTGTTGAGAGAGTGTATATATATATATATATATATATATATATATACCGTAGAGTTGTCATACAATCCTATGTGGATTTGTTTTAATAGTCAGACTTAGTACTTGAACAAGCACCAGATTGTCCTGAGATTATTTGGATAATCTTTATTGAGGATAGTCGGCAGAGAGATTTAAGTTAACTGTTCCGCTTCAAATAATAATAGCGAAAGAATCAAGCATTAGTATTTCAATTTTTCGGATATTATTCTAGAAAAATAATTTCAAGAATCACTTTCGAGCAGATATATTTTATCTTAGACTATCTAACTTGAAAGAGACTTTCATTTAAATATCGAATATGGCTGCCTTTCAATTGAATCAAATGACCGAAAGAGAAGAAAAGTTGCGAGAATTTCTTCTGGAGGCGGGTAGTGGAAACACTGTCAGATGAGGAGATATGGATACTTTACAAGCGCGAGGAGTATGTTCTGCTCTTGAGTGCAAAACAGACGACAATTGGCTTGCACAAAATGAGCAAACATATAGAGTTTGATGGAGGGAAAGACCTTTCCCGTAGCATCCTGTACTCCCTTTAACCTCTGAGGACCCTAAAAGTTTAATTTACCCCCTCAAATTTGTCGGTTGTCAAACTGAAGCGAGCTGCTGCCTGTGACGGTCAGAACTAACTACGCAGTACTTTGTCTCCTCCCCCCTCTCTCTCTCTCTTTTCTGATTTTAATCTAATGATTAAGTGAGTGGTGACCGTTCAGGGGATTAAAGAATGATAAGAACAAGAAGAAAGATGTGTTTCACACATTTCAAGCACAAACAAACAGACCTAGATATACCCACCGCCACTAATGCGTACTCTTGTATTCCTAATTTTAATTTTAATAAAATGTTCTTTACTGAAATATCACCAATGGTTTACCGTAGGTGGCGGCATCCATTTTCATTATATTTTAATACGTGAAAGAAAGATACAATAAAGATGTAAAATTTTAAGTAATTTGCCGTGTAAAAACAGAAATTGGAAAGTAAGAAATTCTTCTCTTCGGTGTCCCTTTATCGTATCTTCAATGTACAAGCAGTAGTATCCACCAATCTTAGCTTAATTGTCCTCCGTTGGAAGTCCGCGGTTGTCCTCCATTTCCTCACTTTACTGTCCTCCACTGGTAAAAAAAGTGATTTGGTAAACCTGCCTTTAAGATTCATAATTTCAAGCGTTAACTGGTCTGTAACTGACTGCCGACACACCAGATTGATGCGCAGGAGCAACGAGGTCACCATTAAGAGCACTGTCATACGTTGCGAGTGGGAGAGAGAACAAAACACTGTCCGTGATTTTAATACAGTACCAATTGAGTTTGCTGTTGATATAAAGTATGCAATTTGTTTGAAGAAGGAAGAAGAAATAATTAAAAACAAAAAGAATAAAGTAACGCTATGGAAGCTCATGGTTACACAACATATTAATAATAGAGCAATCATATTCTGACAATCTTGGCTTCTTTTTATTATTAGGCATCGTGCTACAACTCGTAGAAAACAGTTCGGTAACTCTTTACATTGTTTACATACGTATGTTTCCAATACTACTGCATCTTATTGGTTACAGATTTTCTTTTAATAATATTCGAGTTTTATCCAAAATAATCCATCTAGTTTCAATATCTTGACAATCATGTGATCTTGGTGTACTTGGCAGCTAACTTGAGTGTACGTTACTGCCTATGGGTAATTAACTTCAATATGGCAATTTAAAAGAAAAAAAAACAGAAGAAAAACAGAGACATCCACGGGTACTTTACAAGACAAAAATGGTCTTAAACATTCTTAGACCACAGAAAAAAAATAATAGTCCTATATTCACCACTGGATTAAGACGTCTCACATTTTCTCACAAAGCTTGGGCAGCTGCTGCTCTAATGCATATAGCTCCTGAAAACACTTAATTTCATCTACCAATCTTGCATTTCGTCTTCTAGGCCACTTCTTGCCTCTAGGAAACCAATGCAGAACATTTGTCGTCCATCTTCCCTCTATTCATCTATCTATGTAACTGGGCAATATCAATTTCGCAGTCTTCTACTATTGTATAAGGTCAAATCCATTCACTAGTTTTCATGTGCTTTGTAGTTATTCCTGCCATGTATCACTCAATTCCTCTTTGTGTAACTGCCAATCGTCTCGCACTCAACAGTGAATGTCACAACATGCAACATCATTGGTAAAACAAACTGATTATACACTTTACATTTTCAAACAAATTTGTAGCATTTTTATAAAATAAATTTCAGTGTACGGAATGAGCTCAATGCCATTTTACAACTTCTGTTTACTTCCTCAGTCATCTTGACATTCGATATTTTCAGCTGCCCTAGCTAAACATACTTTTCAACCACGACAATGTTCTGTATTTCATTTTTCCCAGCACGTTGGTTGTATATTACTTTTGTTTACTTAAATTAATTTTAATCCTATTTTCTAACTCTCATTCAACTCTTGAATCACGGTATTTGTTTCTTCTGCACTTAAAGGCAAGAGGACAATGCTCAACGGTGCAAATTAACAGGAAAACGTAATCAGTTAAGCACAGGGATTGGAAATAAGACACGTGACTGGGCTTTTTACGTAACACATGCACTGTAAATACAAGTTCGAAAGGTCCATTTACCAGTTCCCCTTCGTGGACGACTGGTCAAGACGTCTGTGTCTTGCATGAAAGGTCCCGGGTTCGCATCCCGTCAGGGACAAAACTTTTTCTTCTTTTTTCTTTCCAGATGTAACTTTATATCTTAATATTTATTATTTACTAAATAATTTTGTCCATGCATGATTCAACAGACATGCATGGGGCGCGCTGTCATATTGTCACCTTCTCAATTTTTCAATTTGCGAGCCCCATGAATTTCTTTTTAATCATGCATGAACAAATATATTTTTTACTTTTTAGTATGAATTATTTAAGCAAAGGATGTCTTTACAACGTTTTTTATAATGACTGTCTCGACCGTGGACATGAACAGCACAGAGATTGGGATAAGATAGCGCTAAAATGAATTTTATGTGTACCAAATAGAACATTTACAGGTGGAATAGACTGTTAACAGCACTTTTGCGTATGCTCACTGCTAACCGGGTGCTGCACCTCCCCGCGGCTCCCCTGCCCAGCTCCCTTCGGGCGCATCATGCTCCATCGTTGCACCTCGCTCGGTGTGCATTACGATACATCCTAGCTTTCAGTAGCAATCTGTTATGTATATACATCCTAGCAATTATTAACTAATAAATATGAACATATAACAATATCTCTTGAAAGATCAAAGAAGAAAAAGTATTGTCCCGGGCGGGATTCGAATCCGGGACCTTTCACGCAAGACGCCAACGTCTTGACCAACCGTCCACGAAGGAGAACTGGCAAACGGACCTTCCGAACTTGTATTTACGGTGCATGTGTTACGTAAAAAGCTTAGTCACGTGTCTTATTTCCAATCCCTGTGCAAACGGATTAAGTTTTCCTGTTAATTTACATCGTTGAGCAAGCCCTATTTTATTATTTTTTGGCGTTATTTCGGTGTTAATACTTTTTTCTCAAGCTAATATTTTGTGGCCCAAATCCTAAAGTGTTCTGCAACCAGCCAAACCCAACCCGGTGCAGGATAGTATTTCTTTTAGGCTACAGAAGTCTCAAATACAACATATGTAAATTTAACTGTATACGTACAGAAATATAAGAAAGTAACAATGTAATGTTGTATTGTCACCCGATTTACGTCGCCGTGCGAAATTTCATCATTGTATGACATTGGGAAAGAGGTTCAATTAAAGTTGCAAGATTTGAGGACTCCACGAACCATTGTGATCTAATGAAACGAATATGAAAAGCCTTAAAAGTGACAAAAAATGTGGTCCATTTTTTTTTACTTTAAAAATCTAAAAAATTCATGGTTATAGAACCATTAAAAATACATCACATATATTTTTTTTCCAGCCAGCTATTGTCTTTTTTTTTTAATTCAATTTTAAAATTTCTAACCTCTCTCAAAATTTGAATTTTGCGCCAACAAATATCAAAAATTACCATCTTATAGAGCGTGAAAATTAAAAAAAAAGCACGGTCATCGTAGGTGAAAATATACTTTAATTTATTTTGAGGTTAGGTTCGCATCTTTTGAGCTGAAATTTGGTGGAGAGCCATTATTTTTTAAGCTCAATATCGTAGTATTTTTTTTAAAAAATCACGATTCCTTCCAAGACACTTTTTACTATCTTATTCTGTTAGGCCCTTTGTAGCCTTTTTATAGAATAAATTTCAGTGTACGAAATGAGCTCAGTGCAATTTTACAACTTCTGTTTACTTCCTCAGTCATCTTGACATTCGTTGTTTTCAGCTGCCCTAGCTAAACATGCTTTTCAACCACGACAATGTTCTGTATTTCATTTTCCCAGCACGTTGGTTGTATATTACTTTTGTTTACTTAAATTAATTTTAATCCTATTTTCCAACTCTCATTACTGAATTCTTGAATCCCGGAATGTATTTCTTCTGCACTTAAAGACAAGAGGACGATGTCACCAGTGAAGCGAAGGTAGTACGATTGTCAACCTTAATTTTTCATTCCAAGTTCATCCCAGTTTAAACTTTTGAGCACTTTATCTACTGCCACACAAACAATTGTGGACTGTCACGCTTATTCCATTTCAAAGCTTAAAATTTTAAAAACCTTTTCATGCAGTCTAATGACAAATAAGGCCTTCGACTATATGTTTTCTAGTAATTTATTGTATGCACCTTTGATGACTTGGTGTTCATGTAATTTGAATACCGCTGGTATGGAGACCGACTCGATTCTTTAAATCTGTGAATCCTAGATATAATGGAAATTTATATTCATTACTCCTTTCCATAAACTAATTCAAAACTGGTGTGTGGTCCATTGTGCTAAATTCCCTACGAAACCCAATTTATTCTTGTCTCTTAAAATGTAGGTCATCTTTACTAGAATTGAGTTTGTTTGAATTGAATTGAATTTATATATTGCCTTTACGAACCATTCACATGGGCCGGAGAAAGTAACTCAGTGGCTCGAATCGATGGCCCTTGTGGAGAGGTTCGCGTTTTCTTCCGTTTCAGACATGGATTATGATGAGGAAGAACTTCTTCTTGTACTTCTCTTACGGCGACGGCGACGTCGTAAACAACGTTGAACAGTGTGGATGCATCCAGTAACCAGTGAACGATTGGTACTTGGACAGTTGTATACTTTAATAAACGAACTACAAACAAAGTTTTACAAGTATTTTAGAGTGACGCAAGTAGTATTGTTCGGTAGTTTAGGCAATTTTAATAATTCATGAGGGGACCCCCATGGCGAGCTAACAAGCCTTTTGATAGAGTATATATATATATATATATACATATGTATATATATATCTTGACACGCACACATCGAATACAAGATTGGATTTTTTTTGTGGTGTTGGAGAAGCACTGGGTGGATGGTAACTGCTTATAAACGAAGTGATTATGGAGAAAAGAAATTTGGATACCACTTGCATACAAATGAAGTTAAATGACGCGACAGAGGAGGGATAACAAGCTATGATGCTGCGAGATAAAACAAAGCCCATTCTGCTGTTAACATTTGATGTAGTCAGACGTACTAAACATATCGTCCAGAGTTGGCTGAATCCTGAGGTATGTACAGAGATGTTGTAATAGTATATATCTATATTATGCAGCATGTGCATGTGTGTAATTTAAAGAAAAAAAATTGTTGATTTAAAAAATATAGTATTGATTTTAAAAAATAAAATAAATGTCCTATAGAAATAAAAAGAGCATAGGACAAAAAAATAAGAAAGCCAGGTTTATGTACTTGTATTAATATGGGACATGGAACTTGGCGAGACGTCGTGTTGCGACGGTTGAAAAAAAGGGATGTAACCGACATTGTTAGAAAGTGGATGTTTTTATATAAGGCTCAGGAAGGTAGCCGTCAAGGCCTAAGTTGAAATTACCATCCCAGCATTTGCTTGATGTGACTGAGGGAAAAACCTGTGAGGATGACCGGCTGTAGGGGTTGATCCCACGACCTGCCGAATGTAGTGACCGAGGAAAAAACCTGTTAGGATGACCGGTTGTTGGGGTTGAACCCACGACCGCTGAAATGCAATGACCAAGGAAACCCTCAATCAGGATGTGGTATTGAACGCACAATTTCCCGAAAACCACGTTTACTATGAATGATACAGCGTGCATGTTGATAAATAATTGTGAAATTACATTAAGTCAAGGGAGAAACTACAGAATGGCCTTATTGATCAGTGTAATAAAAATGTGTTGGTTGAAAAAGGGTTTACCGAGGGCGCTTGTGTTAATATAACTTATTTGGCACTTGCCGAGACGTGATCTGGGGACCTTTTAACCCACGACTTAGTGTTCCACTTTGGTTGGGACAACTTTATGCGACCAAAAGGTGTAGGGCCCGCTTAGTACTATGTCACAGGGTGATAACAAGTGGAAATATAAACTAGATGAACACACATGAGTTACATTAAAAATAATAAGCGAATGATGTACCAGACTTTTGCTGGCCGGGCTGCAAGCCCACCGTAGGCCGTATATATATATATATACTTAATATTGTAATGGTAAAAGCAGTAAATAGTATGATCGCAACATGACGCACAGGGCCCAATGTTTTAAAATAGTGACAAGAAAACTGTAACAGAGTAACAAGTCAGTACTGTTAGGGAACACTTTCAGATCCCAAGTGCGTGCAATGGGACCTGCAAATATGAAAAAATGATCATTTGAATCGTTAGAAGTAAAAAAAATGCTTACAAATTGTACAACAGAGTAATAAGGCAGTAATGCTGGAAAATACGCGGAGGTCCCTTGAAACAAAAAAAATGGATCTTGGAACCAAAAAATAAATAAATAAATGGCGACAAATTGAAATAAGACAGTACTATTGATCAACACGGAGTATGTAGAGCGGTTAACAATTGTGTAATATACGGAATAATAGATTATTGCATGGAGTTCTATTGCGTCTTATCATATAAAGATGACGTTTACGTCTGGGGAAAAGTGAAGTCCGCACGAAAGAGTTCGTGATGCTTGCTCATCGAGGATTATATTGTTCTGTTATGAGCTAAGAGAATCGAGGACTTTGTGTTGCTGTAGAAAAACCAGTTCAATCTGAAGGTTTCTTCGCGGAGAGAAAGACATCTTTTCGCCAGGCAATCCGCGCGCACGGCTGACGTGACGTTACGTAGTGGATGGGGCGTCTGGTTGAGTTGTGTAGGGTGACCTTGAGCGAAAAGCAGTTTAGCGCCCGTGTGTATGTGTGCGTGCGCCTTCTCTATAGAAACCAAACGAAGCCAAAAAAGAAGGATGGCGTGTTTCTTTGTTCTACCAGTTAGGAAGCGAAAAAGAACAATATACCGTCGCACAAAATGTTTTTCCCGTACATGTTTGATGTTAAAGTTTACTTTATTGTATGTATGTATGTTTGGTTTGAGTTTGTACTTTTGTCTTGAACGAGCAAGTCGCGCTGAAGCAGAGCAAGTTTTTAGTTCGTAGTAGGTAGAATGCATCCCGAACGCGTTAAAAATTGTTAAACCTATGCTGAGCAATGTAACGTTAGACGTATTATGAATTATTCTGGCTCAATTGATTGATAATTAGACGTAAAAAGGCGCGAAAAAATTGTGATTGCTCTGGAGTTTTTTTAAAATAATAATAATAATAAAGTAATGCATGAATGTACTGGTACTGTGATTGAACGAACGATACAACTTTGTGAAAAACGAATATAAACGTGTAGTACACCGTGGACAATGCTAGGTTATAAAACACCATTGAAATGACTCTATTTTGCCTCCCTCCACCCGAATATGGCCGCCAAAGACGTAAATGATTGAATATTTGACGTTTGTTTTTTTTTAATGTAAAAATGTTAGTAGTGAGTAGATAGCAGGATACATTATGTAGAATTTAGGTAAAGTAATGTATGTAATACGGATACTGTGATTGAACGAAGGATACAACTTTGTGAAAAAACGAATATAAACGTGTAGTACACCATGGACAATGCTAGGTTATAAAACACCATTGAAATGACTCTATTTTGCCTCCCTCCACCCGAATATGGCCGCCAAAGACGTAAATGATTGAATATTTGACGTTTGTTTTTTTAAAGTAAAAATGTTAGTAGTGAGTAGATAGCAGGATACATTATGTAGAATGTAGGTAAAGTAATGCATGTAATACGGGTACTGTGATTGAACGAACGATACACCTTGTCGAAAACGAATATAAACGTATAGTACAGCGAGGACAATGTTAGGTTATAAAACACCATTTGACGATGTTACCCCACCTCCCGCATCCCAATATGGCCGCCAGAGGCACCCAAAGACCTGATGGATTGAATATTTCACTTTTGTTTTTTTAAAGTAAAAATGT
>JAGDQP010031576.1:0-21858 GCA_022664845.1 Lepisma saccharinum
TAATTCTAAATCCAGTAACAAAACATGAAACTGTTTACACTGCACTTTGTAATTTCAATAAAGTACTCTTGCAGCTGAAACAAACATCTTGCCATAGCTTGTGATGAAGGTGTCTACAGTATTGCACGTGAAATCCAATTAAACAGACGTGATCAGTTTGAAAATCTTGTTGTGGTACTTGGATCCTTTCACATGACAAAAGTACTACTTACATGCTTGGGAAATTACATACGAGGAAGTGGAGCATCTGATGTCTTTATAGAAAGTGCTGTTCTTGGTATATCTGTGCTGAGTCGATCCTTAGTGGAAGGAACTATGTAAGAGGTGTTAAAGCTATGTTCATGCTAAATTATATTATGTTTCGTTTGCAAGTTATTGGTTTCTTTCAAAAGTATGATATCAAAAACTACAGTGAAGGGTTTCAAAGACTTCAAAAATTTCAAAAGAGCATTTCTTCTGGAGACCTGAAAACTTCCAAAAAACATTCTGCAAGAGCTTGAGGTAGGTCATCCCCTTTCAGATTTTCAGTTGTTTGTTGAAGATGGCAGAGCTACACCAGAACAATTTCTGTTTTGTGATAACTTCATGGAGTTTGTGTCCCTACTAAGAAACTTGATTCTCTTTGATAGAGAAGGATTATGGGTGGTGCATCTTGATCTATTCAAAAGCTTCTACCAATGTTTGTTGTATTTCACTGCATGAACTATACACGCTGGTGTTCTATGTACTTGGAAGACATGCGACGTCTTCAGAATACCCATCCTGAAGTTTATGCAGAATTTATAAAAAGAAAGCATGTTGTAAAGAGGTACAAGAACAGTTTTACATCAGTGGGAGCAGACATGGCTCTTGAGCAAACAATTAATAGGTCACAAAAAAGTGCTTCAGGAATAATTGGTAACACAAAACAAAAGCAGTTTGTTGTTCAATGGGAAAGCACTTTTCGTGAACTCTTGATGACTACAAACTTGTATCGCGAGGTAACAGAATCTATCTCAACAACTGCTGATTTGAACATACACCACGAATTTTCAAGAGCAAATACTGAACAAACAGACAAAGTAATAAGAAGAATGCCTAAGTTCATATTATCAAAGGAGAATCAATTTGCAGATAATGGTAATACTTCACTTCATAATTTAGTCACTCAAATTGCGGTGGCTGATGAAGCCAAGGAGCAAATTCTCAGTATTTGCTCCATACGTGATGAAATACATGGTGCGTACAGGTTAAAACGTTATGTTGAGAAGAATGCTCGCATCTGGGATACTATATACCACACAAAATTTGCAACATTTCATCCAAAAAAGAAAGTGATTACTAACAGTGAAGAAATACAAAAAAAAAAAATGTACCAACATAAAATCAAAAGCTGCAATAAACCAGATCATTGAAATTGCTCAACTTCGAGGGTATGGACTTGTCAACTATTCCACTATGAACTTTCCGATTCTTGTACACTTTTTGATAAACACGGATTGTTTGTAAAATCACAGAGAAGCTCATTGATGCAGGAATTGGAATGCGTTCTAAACGAAGATGCCGAAGGTACTATTTGCCAACCCGATGACAGCACTTGCTTTATCATTGATGCAATGAATTGTTTGAGGAAGGTATTAAGAAAAGACAAAAAAAATGGAGATGTAGCTACTGCTTATGCTACATACACATTATATATTTCACCACAAGCTGCAAGGGTCGGCCATGTGTTTAACAGCTACTTTGAATGTTCTCCTGAAGACTGAATGCATTCTTAAGCAAAGGAGCACTATTATTAATTTTGTAAAAATAACCTCAAATGTTAGCTTACCAGTACAAATTGATAAATTCTGGCCACCATCTTTAAATAAGTTACTTCTTCAACAACTTATTAGCGATAGTTGTAAATGTAAATTGATTAGTCAGTCAATGACTTAGACACATGTCTTCAGTGCCTTCTCAGGAATGAACAATGAAATTTTGGTTAACTGTACAGCTGTGGAAAATGGTTTGTAGACAGCAATTCCAAGTGTAGATCGTCTTGCCATTGAAGAAGCTGATTTTCGGATGATGGTTCATGCTGAACATTCTGCAAATCCGGAGTATCAAAAGATAGTCTTTGTTGCTTCTGATACTGATATTATGGTCTTATCTCTCTTTCACTGGAAGAAACTAAACAGAATGGGAGTTAAGGAAGTGTGGTTAAGAACTGGTGTCAGTGAATCAACAAAGTTAGTGCCGATTCATATATTAGCAGAAACACTCGGAAATGATATGTGCTCTGTGCTGCCTGCACTTCATGCTCTCTCAGGAGCAGATTATACTAGTAAGTTTGGCACAAAAACTGCTGCTATGAACTACAACCCAGTCAAGATTTTGAAAGGTTTTGGTACATCACCGTATATGGTACAATTGGACACTATCATGAAATTAGCTGAAGAATATCTTGTGCAGTTACTGAAGAAAGGAACATCTTGAAAGACATTAGACGAGTTCAGACTCTGAAAATACATTCATGGTAAAAATGTTTGTGTTGAAGACTTGCCTCCAGCAAGTACCTGAGCTAAGGGACATATTCTTCGAGCTTTCTTTCATACATATTTGCAAATTCACTGTACAGAGGAAGGACATGAAAACCTTGACACGGAAAAATATGGTTTTGAAGTTATTGATGGTGTTCTTATGCCATCCATACATGGTTCCATTTCCAAATGACTTTGCTGGTGCATGTACATGTTTAAAGTGCGCCACGTCTGGGTGTCTGTGCGTGAAATCTGAAATTTCGTGTTGTATGTATGTTATGTATTGCAAATGTCGAAGTGTAGAGGCAAACAAATAGACTGCAGGTATCCCTATGGTGAGTAAATAATAGTAATATATCTCCTTTTTGAAAAATATGATTCCTAAAATAACTACTCTCATTTACGTTCACTTATATCAAATTGACAAGTAACACTTCGCCATGCAAGTCATGGCAGGGAGAAAATTCTATTCTTATGCTATGTTTATTGAATTTATCGACATTACAAACATACTCTTTGGACATTAATGTTGTTACTATAGTCTTATCATACTCGAGACGCAAGGAGTGTCATTCTGCATGCCATTTTCTAAAATGGCGGTGATTTTCGATTTTAATGTACCTTCAAAAATAGTAATCTTGATTCACGTGACTAGGATACATAAAATTCTGGTATCTTCATTTTTAGGTCTCTACGATGTTCCATTTGGATACTTTAAGCCATATCAGGGTTATCAGGTACCCATTTTGAACGACGTCATTACTGAAAAAGTATGGGGTGAGGAGTGTCCACCTAAGATTTTTATCCTTCTTATGCATCCAATTAACCTATCCAACAATAATTCCCTCCCTGCAAAAGACCAGAAAGAAAGATAATAAAATTCGCAATTCTTTTACAGAAGAAGATGTTGTCCATTTTGAAAATGAATTAACTATTAGAAATTGTATTAACGATCATGAGTTGGCTGATTATTTAGTCAAACCACAGTTCGAGCAACATAAATGAGAATTACAAAAATTGGTAGCAAATGGCAAGGATTCTGAGGCAAGGAGTTTATTTTCGTATTTATGATAAAACCAGTCCTATTGGTTGTCTCTTATTATGATCTTGCTTATGTCAATGGTTATAATCTTATGCTGTGAATCAATAATAAACTATATTAAACAAGAAGATAAACATATTATTTCTCGATGGGATTTCATATGAGTCAAAGTAATCAAAGTTGTGTTAAAATAAAAAGAAGTTGAGAATTAATAAGAAGTTTATTTCTCGGAAAATCTTATATATGGTAAAAGAATGATATACAGCGTATGCCAAGGTAAAATGTAATATGAATACAGAGTGCGTCAAGGAGACATCTTGTCGAACATACAAGGTGTGTCAAGAAACAATGCTATTCAATATTACATGTGTTTAGTGTTATTTGCCTATAAGAGTTCCTTTTTTACGGAGCGGTGGTGAATGACATAATATGATTATGTCACATATTATGGATTACGTCATTTTATTGTTCATGACAACTTGTTATTCATTGAAGTTGGTCTTCCAAACTACGTCAGACATTAAGTTGAATGTTGCTACTTGATTGTGTTTGTTTTTGTTGAGAAGCTACCAGACATTTTTAAGATTCGTTCATGTTTTCTCTGAATAAATAATATGTACATTGTTATATACGACCGGGATTAGCAATAAGGCCATGGATGTGGTGTTTATACGAAAATCAGGTATAAGATGTACTGAGAAGTGTTCGCCAAATTCAGTAAAGGTTAATTAATACAACCTAGTGTGGCAAATACTACATGATGGTAAATTAAAATATAATTTATGAGATATGTAAATGCTTTTCACATATACTTTTACTTGCAATGTTGTACAGTGAAGTTTAACACTCATACCTATTCTTCTTTCCGATTCAATGTTAAATATAATTGAAGTTACTAATACTAATGTTCAAAGCTACGTATAATTGGAGCCAAGTTCAAATATGTTATTTCATGTCTTGCTAAATATCGTTAAGAAACAAATGTTGTTCTTATTTCAGTATCGTTCAACATTAGATGTCTATATTCTTAAGAGAACTAGTAGTATGTGTGTAGCTTTAATCTTTATTTGGTATCATCTAACCTAAAATAACTTTACATGTTCAATTGGGTTAGATTAGTTGTGATTAATTCACACTCATCGGTTTGCTACAGCTCCAATCATTAACATACATATAGTTAAATCCAATTTTACTCATTTTCCAATTCAATAAAGAATATAGCATAAGCCAACGCGGTTTGCTTACATGTTTACAGCTCCAAACCTGTACGTTATATGTAACACACTTGGCAAAATGGCTAAAAGTGCATACCGAACATATCTAGCAGAAGTCGTTCTACTGCAAATCATTGGTGACAAAAATATATTATTGCTGGACTGATATGGAGTTCATCAAGACATGACTGCAGTAACCGATGTGCTGCAGAAATGGTTAACGACATTTCGACATGAAAACAAGTTAAGAATACACCTCCTGCCCGAAGGTACCACAAGAAAATGCATTACGGTTTCGTACTTTGAAGAACATGGCTAGACAGATATCCCATCACGTTTCTGTACCAACGCAACAACTAATTGAAATTACGGTCATAATTACACAATCACTTTTGTTCAACACGGTTTCATAATACAGAGCGTGGACAAAATCAGGACAGTAGACTTCTTTTCCTTCGAAATTCTGTTTCCTAATTCTGCTTTCCCAAGAACTCTTGTGTTGCGGAAAGATGACTGTACGGAGTCTGCCATTATTCGGTGTTATTGATCTGAATATAAATTGTGTTTTTATCACTTTTTCATCAATTATCACTATTGTGAATATTACGTATCAAATGCAAGTAAGTACAGCATAGTACAGCAAATCCTTGAGAGCCTACCCCTCAAACTTGTCTCCTCTTATTTAGCCTAGCTACCCCTCAAATTCTGATACCACCTCTACTTCTACAGATAGAAGAATTCGCCATATGTCTGACTAATTGACTAGACTATTCTACCAATGTGTTTCAAGAGTAAATTGTACAATCAATGTATCTTATCTATAATGTCTATGACTGTGAAACATCAACAATAAATGCAGCGGTGTAGCCAGACTAATTGTCGCGGGGGTTCGTATTTGTTTAGGGGGTACCTCTACACATACCAAAGAGTACTAAAATAGTTCAACATTTATTCAACAAAGGTTTAGAGCATAGTGCATCTGAAATCATCCAGGTTGGTTCCTCGACACCTTTCAATATATATCATATTCAGCCGTTTTATATCCACTGCTTGGTGAAGGCTTCCTCCTTTTCTTTCCACATATCTCGGTCTGATGCTATCCTCATCCATGTAGCTCCTGAAAAACGCTTGATTTTATCTACCCATCTTGCATTTGGACCTCGTCTCCATCGTTGCTTTACCCTAGAAATCCAATGTAGTCCATCTTCTCCATCTTCCATCTGTTCGTCTAGCTATGTGACCGGCAAATCTCCACTTCATCTTCACAGTCTTGATTATATCTTCTACCTTTATTTGTGCACGAATCCATTCATTAGTCTTCCTGTCCTTCCCAGTTATTTCTAACATGCATCTTTCCATTGCTCTTTGTGTGACTTAATATTTTAGTCGTTTTGGCATTCAATGTCCAAGTTTCACATTCGTACATCATTACAGGTAAGACACACTGATTATAAACTTTACGCTTCAGACACATTGGTAGTTTGTTTTTTAAAATAAAGTGTAGCCTTCCAAACGAGCTCCGCATCATTTTACATATTCTATTTATTTCATCAGTCAACTTGGCATTCAATGTTTTGAACTACCCTATTGATCAACTATGATTATTGTCTCTCCGCTAATCTTAATTTCGTTCTTTTCAGAATGTTGATTGTACATTACTTTTGTTTAACTTAAATTCATTTTAAGGCCTATTTTCGAACTCTCATTACACAGCTCTTCCATTCTGATTCTTAGTTCTTCTGCACTTAAATGGAACAGGACTATATCACCAGCGAATCGTAGGTGATGAAGATATTCGCCATTGATCTTTATTCAAACTTAATGCCACAATAAATTTTGAAAAACACTCTCCAGGACAGCTGAAAACAGTTTGGAGAAATTTAATATCCTTGCCTTACCCCTTTTCCAATTTAAAACTTTTCTCTTACTTGAAGTAGTCTAATGACAGTTGTAGCAGTCAAGTAAATGTGTTCGCTGTAGATTGATATGCACTTTCGATGCCTAGATGATTTAGGTACTGCTTCCAAGGAGACCGAATCGAAAGCTTTTTAAAAACATATTAATCTGGGATACAGTGAAAGTTCATATTCATTAGTCCTTTCCATAACTTCATTCAATATTTGTATGTGGTCCATTGTGCTAAATCCACGACGAAATCCGGCTTGTTCCCTTCCCTGGTTAAAATCCAAGTCCCGTTTAATACGATTCAAAATAGCTTTGGTGAACATTTTGTATAGAACTGACAGGAAACTAATTGGTCTGTAGTTCTCGATGCGTTCTTTGTCCCCTTTCTTGTACAGTCACTTACAAAAATAAGTGGAGGTTGGAGTTATAACAAATAACAGTTCTTTCCTCCAGGAGAATTGTTTCACTGTACGAATAATAGTTGGACAGCTAACATGACAGTACAGATATACACCAAAACATTGCATGCCAGGATATTCCTCCATTTGGAGCAAACAAGAATTGATTCGTTCAGCATCATTTAGAGAAGCAAGTTCTAGGTAGGCAGAAATTCCATTCACGTTAAGTTCTAAGAAACAGGAATGAATGTAAACAGGAGGAAAATAAAAGTATGGATATCATACATGAATAATCATTATTCAATGTAACAAAACATAATTTGTCCAAACACACACACACACAGAGAGAGAGAGAGAGAGAGAGAGAAACCAGAAGATGAGGAAGCAGCGAAAAAAGAGAGGAGAAAAGAAGGAAAGAGAAGTGGCGGAAGACATGGAAATAAATGAAATTTTCTATGAATATACAGCTTGCGTCTCTCCGCCTTCTCCGTCGCGTTTTTCTCCCTTTACGCGATAAATCTCTTTTAGTAGCAATAACGAACATCATTTATAGCGCTTAAATCCATGAAGAAAAAATAGGATGTCCTGGTAGGGAATGGAACCAAGGATCTTGATAATGAATGTCTTATACGCTGACCACTTAGCTACACAAAATATAACAAATATGTTGTTAAATCAGCCATTCAACTCACTACTGTCAGCGAGTTACCCCAGTTTCATTTGAAGTTTGAAATTTAGTTACGGCTCTTAGGCATCTGTGGCTTAGCCTACCTTGGTTCCATAATAAAGTGTATGATCTGTAGACCAAGATGAACATGAATTAATCCACAATCTTGAGAACTTACTGTTGCACCAACATATATCTCGGGTTAATCCAGGATTAAAGAGTAATTCGTAAATCTACGAAACGAGTCCTAGTCCTTGAAGGAACCGGTCGCACCAGTACTCCATGCGGGAATGAAATTTCGTGGCATTGTTACGTAAGACAAATGCAGTGTAAATAGAACTTCGAAATGCCCATTTGCAAGCTCCGACCATGTGTAATTGGTTAAAACATCGGCTGGTTGAGTGAAAGGACCCGTGTTCAACGCCAATTCAGGCGTTCGACTTGTCTACTTCTGTAGTTTGTCAACTCAAGCATCGTGAGTTGGAATCCCGCCTCGGCCATGGATGTTTGTGAGTGTGTTCTAACTTAGATTTAAGAGAGAACAAGGTATAAAAAGGTAAAAGTAGTATACCTTTTCTCCTGAACAAACACCGGGATGATACCATCAACTTAGACCCTGGCCTCATTCTTCCAGTACCGAGCATCCGTGGCTTACTGGTACGCCCCCGACATGAATGTTTGTGTGTCTGATTTTAACTTAACTCTAAGAATATCAGTCTATACAGGTTAAAAAGGTATATCAAATTGAACAAGTAAAACCCGCTTAGGATGAACGAAGTTCCAAAAAAGTTCTAAAGCGTAGGCTTAGCATTCGGAAAGTCTTGGCATCGATTCCCAAGATTTTTCCTCAGTGATACCAAGCAAATTGTTATGGTGCCTATAAAATAGGCCCTGGTCGTCTACCCTATCCCGGCTGCAAGTTTGCCTTTTACAGTACAACTGTGAATGGGTATTCCAATATCAAGCTCTGATTGGTTAAAATAATCTTACGGTGCTAAGATTTTATTACTCGTCTAACTACATACAATATAACAAGAAGATACTCCGTAAAATCTTTAGTACGTATTCTTGTACGAAATGCTTAATGTTATCATATCTTAAATGCTTAATATATGAAGGGTGTGAGGCAAGAACATGGTAACCCACAATGCTGAACTTTTAAGAAATTCGATTTTTACTGCTGCACAAGTCATTTTCATTGGCTGAAAGCTGATATTTCACGTAAAGCTATATATAAAGGCTTAAAATAATTGTACCAAATCAAAATAACGAATTTCTATTTTTCATGCTGCTGTGTGGGTTACCATGCTTTATTATTTATACCATAATATTCGCTACCTAAGTCACTTAAGAATAAATCTTTTCACTGAACTCGCTGTAAGAAATGTTTAATTTACAAATTCTTTTCCTTTTTAGTGGCAAGCTGGTATACTGCTCCTCGTTTCCCGCCATCTTAATTGTTGGTTACCATTTTATGAATCCCAAAAAGTTACAATAGGCTTACCAGAAGTAAATATTGCTGCCATCTCTGGAGCACAATTTGAAGTCGGACAACATTAAACGACGCGGTATGATTCCTTTCTATCGGGTGCTGAATATCTCAAAAAATAAACATTTGTGGGTTACCACGTTTTTGCCTCACACCCTTCATATTTTTGAAACAGCATACAAACACGGGATTAGTTGTATGTAATAAGTCTATAAAATCAGTTGATATTTCTTTAAAATTACAAATAATTTTAAAAAGTCGCTCGCTTCAAAACGTACAACACTTTCTCTGTCATCTACGCGGCTCCAAACCTAACTTTTGGTTAAGATCAAATAATACGGTCTCATTTAAATGTTGTTTCAGTAAAACATTGGATATATATAATATTACAACGCAATCTTGAGAAAATTCTAAGATTGGCGATGTTTAGTTACAAAATATTTTAATTTTAACGTCAGCTGCGAGCATTGTCTGAATTATTATTTGTCAAAGAAAATAAGAAACTTTTTGTATGCATGCAAAGTATAAAGCAAATATAGAGGACACGGAAGTATAGAGTCTACGCTATTTAACAGGGTGTTTGTGGCTGAGATATTTGTCAGGATACATCATATCGCTTGACTGACAAAAGTGCTCTTTTCTAATTAATTGACAGGCATGTTTGCTTATGTTTGTTTTGTAATTATAGTTGTACTAATACACAAAATTATAAATTATTTTCGACAATGGGTAGAACGAATGGAAGATGAAATAATTAACTCCAGATTTTGGGATTCATTTTCCATATGAAGAGTACAGGGAAAAACAATCAGAATCACATTTTGAAAGTTCTGAAAAAACCTGCATTTTAAGGCGTAAGCACTTGAATTTACATTTATTTTTGGACTTTAAACACTTTGGTGTAGACCGATAATGCGGTAGAGGACCAAAAATAAATTTAAACTCAAGTGCTTACACCTTAAAATTTGTGTTTTCTCATAACTTTCAGTATGTTACTTTGATTGTCATATGTAGGCCTACTCTTTATAAATAACTTCACCTTGTACACAGAAGGCTTCGCTTCTGATACTACCTTGACACACAGGTTTCGCTTTTGGTGTTATCCTTACGTATACAGAAGGCCACGCTTCTGGTACGATATCTCATCCTGAACCTTCTAGACGGAGAACACCCAAAGAAGAAGAAGTCTATAAGTTATACGTTAACTTAGAAATATTTTTGTAATTAGTCTCCTGCGGGACGCTATTTTTATTAACCGATTCATTTTGTAATAAACTGGTTGTGGGCTAAAAGACCAAAATCCGTGTATCTATTGTCTCTACCTCAAATACGAAATAAGAAATCCAAAGCACATTACGATATGTTTTCAAGAAGAAACAACAAATTAATGATTAACATAATGTATTTTGCCTCAAAGGTCAAATAGGAAATTCATTAAAAGTCAACTTTCTTTCTCAAATTAGTGTAATTATCTTTTATTATTCAGAAAAAAAAGTATTTTTATTCAAAATTCTAGTTCATATAGACGAAAATATTATTTTGGAGTATTGCAAAATTATCTAGTATTGTTTTAAAGAATGTAATTTTAAAGTTAAATTTCCTTGAAAATGTAACAAAATTTTGTGATCTATGTGGACAAATGGTTGAGCGAAGCTTCCTCTATTTTCAGTTTCAATGATGGGGAATGTGGAAAACAAAAGAGGAGAGAGAGAGGTATTTATAGTACAAATTATGGTATAGAAAAAAATATTTTTCATCCTTGTCGTGCGAATGAATGAGAAAGAAGGTTCCCGTGAGTAGAAATAGTTGTATCAAAACTGTCTTCTAATACTAACATGTTATTTGAATTTAAATATTTATTTTAGTGCTTTTGTTAACTTTGGCTCAGGCCGAATGGATGGTATGAAAATTGGTGAAATGAAGCAAGTAGGAGGAAACGAGACAATCCCGATAAAACCACGTACACGGTGTTTGTCCACCACAAAGCTCACGTAGCACAAGCCGGAATCCAACACGGCACTCCACAAACCAGACGTGAGAACTTTACCACTGACCAATATTCAGTTTTAATAGACAGAACCAAACTTTGCATGTTTAAAAATATGATGGTTGCTCAAACGTGTGAAGAATTTAAGATTTAGACCGATATGAAACAGGTTATACGTAATTCATACAGTAGTAATATCTCTAGGTACAATGATTCCCTGTGGAAGTGTCACCCCAATTCTCGAAAGCACCCCAAACTTAAGTTTTACGGTCATAAATCGGCAGAAACCGTGCAAAACTCCACTTTCACCCTCCCAATATTGATTTTACACCCCCCAAACTGAAAATCCTGGCGGAATCCCTGTCTAGGTAAATGTTTTTCCAGAATGTTATTAGGTTTAGTAGTTTTCTTATGCAGTTCTAATAGGTGCTTTCATACTTACCAATTAACAAATCAATAACGAATCGTAATGATTACTTCTTATTAATAGGTTTAAAATCAGAAGAGTGTAAAACAAAATTTAAGGGCGTATTTACCTAATTTTAGGTTTTCTATAGTTTTCTTGTGCACAGATAATATACAGAGTGTATCAAAATTCACTACCTATTTCGGAAAATAGGGGAAACTCGAAGAATGGATGATAATGAGCTCGATGAACTGATACTTCAGGTCGTGATTTGCAAAGAATGGATTTGCGTTCAGATCGAGATTTTTGAGGCAGTTTTCACTTTTGTAAGGGTAGAACCGTACTTTTACGGTAGTTTAAAAGTACATAAAAGCAGAGTTTAAGACACACTACGAAAACAGATAAAGATAAAAAAGTCTTCAAATTTGGGCTTAGATGCTATGGTTTGTCAGGACGTTTTAATCTAGTAAATCTGCAACTTTTTCTTAAAGTACTTTTGTACTTGATGCACTCAGTTCATACGGCACACTATCCCCTATGCAAAAGTACATGAAGAGAAACTGATCTCAGATCGAACTTCATATATTATGATTTACCTTTCCGAATTTGATGGTAAGGGCTCTTTCAACATGGTACCTATACTCAAATCTGAAGTCAGTTTCTTTCTATCTTCTTCGTTTGGACACTAGGATGCTACACAAGGCGAGAACATAGTGTAAGAACTATGTTCTTGTAGCCTTACAAGATGAAAATGGCGTCACAACTCAAGGTGTCTGAACCCAAATCTGAAGCCCAGATATTTTCTTCGTGCTGCCCTATTTCCTGAGATAGCTAGTGACTTTTGATAGATTCTGTATTTATTGGGCTCTAGATTGATACGGGCAGAGAGGAGCTATTCATGTATTGTATATTTATAGAAACATAGGTGCTAGACAAATCAAAGCACTACAGTTGCTACAGTTTCAATAAGTGAGCAAGTTCCTGATATCTGAATTGTTTATTCATTCTGATTAACGTGTATTTTGCAAAGCATGTACATATGTAAAAATATTTCTCTAATTACTAATTTGAATGCGTTTAGGTTTTCATCGGGAAAATAGTTTTATTGATGTTAGGCTTATACTAAGCTACTTAAAACTTCATATATTATTCTGTATCATTAACATTAACGACTTATATATTTGGTGCCCTATAGATGGCAGCAAAAGCAATTGAGCTTTTAGAGGTGAAAGAATTTTTTTGAGTTATGGCTAGTTTCGAAGGATATTACATTGTTTTCATATAGTTTTATTATTTGCAACTAAGGTCATCATTTATATATTGTTTCGAGAGTGTATTAAATGTTTAAAAACAATAAAATAAACTATTTCTTGCATGAATGTTTAACAATTGATGTTACCCGTTGACTAGTAATCAAATCTTAGCATCAGATCATATCTTATCTGGGAAAACCACTGTTGCAATACAGTTTGAATACCAGTATTTTTGTTCGCTGAGATTTTGTGGAGGACTGGGTGTGTTTATCACAGGTCGACATCACCGAGAAGACGTATTGCTGCTTCTTAGGGGAGCCACAGTGATCATTATCATTCATCACGACTGTTATCACTCTCACTGGACTGGCAAACGTGTTCACCCATTTCATTCTTCTGACAGATAGCAACCTACTCATAATGTCTAATCATCAACCAGAGACTGGAAGACATCGTCTCCCACAACAGGTGACAGGACCACCATATCAAGATCCGCCATCATATTCAGCTACCATTAAAACCAAAGGACAAAGCAGACAAAAACGTTGCACTGACCAACATGCATCATCCACCAATCTTAGCCGATCACCATCTTCACCACCAGCCAAGAAAAGTCATACTATCTCTGATTCTGACTCTGACCATAGCATTGAACACAGTGTCTATGAAGATTCTCTTTCCGGTACTACAACTCATTTTTTCTTGCTAACAAAATTTGATCCAAAGTTCCAGAATCCTAAAGTGCTACTTCTTCAGTTTCTCAAATATGTGCCTAGAGACATTATAACACAGATTATTCCAACACGCAATGGCATCATTGTAAAATCAACTGAACCGAACTTAGCCTCAAAAATCAGAAACAAGCATAGTCTGGAAATTTTTGGTCCATCTGCACAATTCACGAGACTCGACACTCTACGCCAAACGCATCAACCACCTCCTCGACGACCACCAGTCCTTTCTGTCGTTATCCGAGGAGTAAATCCAGAATTAGCAGATGACAAAATTCAGCAAGAACTCACAACCGAAGGCCATATCATCTCCAAATGCATCAGGATCAAAACCAAAACCGGAACACCCAGCTACATGGTACGCATTCTAACCTCTCATTCACAGACTATCAAAGACTTACTGACAGCTGGTGCCTACATCTACAGAAGACGATACCGTGTCGAACCCTCTCGTTCTCAACCTCCATTACCTACCAGATGCGAACACTGTCAAACCTATAACGACCATCCCACTTCCCACTGTCCTAATACTCCTAAATGTGGCTACTGCACTGGTCCACATACCACCAAAGACTGTTCTAACCTGCAACACCCACCCAAATGCAATACCTGTGGACAACAGCATCCAACCTATAGTTATCGATGCAGAAACCGTCCAGAACCTACCCCTGAAAATCCCCTCTCCGTCCTCCTGAACCTAAAACATGCAACCCACCCGTACTTTCTCCTACACAACCCATTACCATCGATCAGTTTCTATCTTTCATCACCATCACTCTGCAAAATCTGTATCCCTCCCAAAAATCCAACGTCCTAACCCAACTTCAGTTTGCCGCACGTACAGTATTGAACATCAACCTTCAACCCACCTACTCAGGTCCCTACATTTACGTTCACACCAACCCACTAGAGACCACAGTGTAACTCAATAGACCTCTATTAAAATATAACTTTCACTGCGCTTCATTTCACTTTTCACCTCCATAACTGCACTGTTTCCATCAGTGTACAGCTAGGGCTCACCAGTCACCCATCGCGCCCAGAGTCGCTCCTGGGCAAGAAGATTCACCCTCACCTGTCCGTCTTATTGTTTGTGGCATGAAATTGCACTTCATGTCAATTGCTCATTGCTCATTCATCATCATGGATCCAAAATCCTGATATGATTATAAGCATAAGCTTATAATGACCACGATAAATATGATATAAATAAAATACAGGATAAATAAATTTTGTAACCTCCCTTAGCTCACCCCCAATCCAAAGCATCCTCCTCTCTTATAAATCCCTTCCCTAAAGAGAGGGCGTAACCCTCTAGTGGGTGTTAGCCACACCGGTGGCTAACGACAGAGGTCTTGGGTCTCTCGCGAACAAAAAAAGATCTTAGCACCGTAGTATTCTTCTAACCAATCAGAGTTTGATATTGAAATGCAAATTCACAGTTATACTGTAAAAAGAAATCTTGCATCCCGGCTTGATCCTCAGATGTCTAAAGGCCTTAAAATATTTTTTAACAAATCCTTCCCGGATCCTGTTACCCCGCTTAAACGACATAAATCAATTCACACATTCATACAAAACATACTATAGATGTGAATGTCCGAATATAATATATTGGGTGTCAGAAGTAAAGTAAAGCTCATTCTTCATTGTCAATTCTCAATGGTAGAGCATTGGCGTAGCATTCGGGAAGTCATGAGTTCGATCCCACCGGCGGGCCATCCTGATTGAAGTTTCCTGTATTTTCCTCAGTCCCACGAGCAAATATCGGGATTTCGCCTTCAACATTAACCCTGGTCAACAGCTTCCCGAATCCTTTCCCCTTTTCCTATACCGGACTGAGCCTTGGATGCCTAAAGGCCATAAATAAAATTAAAATTCAATGTCAATTCGAATGTTAATTACAGGACATATAGACTAAATCAAATTTTAATATATCGTGGTAGGAGAAACTCACAAATAGAAGCAGAAATGTTAGTTGAAAAATAATTTGAAATAAAATTAAAAAATGGAAAATTGTTTTACCAGACTTTTAACTCATGAACCCCTATTTTATTTTTTCACAAAAAAATATTAGTTTCATCGGGGTTTGACCCCAGGCAGAAAAGGCTAGCACGATAACCACAAAACCACCCAGACTTGTTTTTTCTTATCATGACAACACGGTATTCATTGGAATCTATTGATGTTCTCCAGGCTTCCGAGTTCATAACGAGACAAGTATGATATTTTCCATGCCAAAGTTTTGATTTTATATATTTAAGATAAAATATATAAAAGCTAAACAAAGCAATACGTTTTAATTAAAAAACTAAAAACAAATAACAGTTTTCTCAACTAACTAACTATTAACTTCATCAGACACATGGAATTACATAAATAACGCAACTTCTAACGAGCCAGCTATTTGGTATCTGGTTGGTCTCCTGCCAGCCAACGCCATACCGTCCACACAAACTTAATGTTTAATTAACAACATTCACTGATTCCTTTCCACTCCCCGTTCCTACTACATCTATGTATACCCGAAGGTGGAAGGGAATCAGCGAATGTTGTTAATTTAAAATTCGGTTTGTGCAGATGCTAGGGGGTTGGCTGGCAGGAGCCCAATCAGATACCAGATAGCTGGATCATTAGAAGTTGTCTTGTTTATGTAGTTTTCTGATCAAGCCAAGTAGTTAGTTGATTAAACTGTTACATGTTTTAATTTTTTAATTAAACCGTATTGACTAGCTCAACTTCTATTTTTTATATTAAGTACATACTATAAAAGCAAAACTTTGACATGGAAAATATAATACTTGTCTTATGAAATCGGAAACCCGGAGAACATCAATAATTTCCAATGAATACTGTGTTGTCATTATGAAAATAAACGAGTCTCGGTGATTTGGTGGTTACCGTATTAGCCTCTCGCGCCTGGCGTCGCGAGGTCAAACCCTGATGAGTCCATTAAAAAGAAAATTTGGTTCATGATTTAAAACCCTGATAATAACCATTTTTTTTTAATTTTATGACAAATTATTTTCCAAATAATAAGTTTTTCAAATAACATTTCTGCTTCTATTTGTGAGTTTCTTCTACAATGTACATTAAAATTTGATTTAATTTATATGTCCTGTAACTAAATCACGCATTTTGAATTGACAATGAATTTGAATATTATTTATGGCCTTTAGGCATCTAAGGCTCAGGCCGGGATAGGAAAGGGGAAAGGATTCGGGAAAGTGTCGGCCAGGACCTATGCTGAAGGTGATTTCTCGGTGGGATTGAGGAAATCCCCTGGAAAAATCTGAGTCTAGATGGTCCTCCGCTGGGATCGAACCCATGACCTCCCAAATACTACGCCAATGACCTACCACTGAAAATTGACAATGAAGAATGATCGGGAGTCCTTACTGTTTCTGACACCCAATACCCTATATTCGTATATTCACATCTACAGTATATGATTTGTGTGCATGTGGGAATCGATTTATGCCGTTTGCGTGGGGTGAAACGATCCTGGAAGGATTTAAAACATATTTTAAAACTTTTAGGCATCTCAGAATCAAGCCGGGATAGGGTTGGGAGAGTGTGTTGGAAGGTGACCAGTGCCTACTTTGTAGGCACCATCACAACGTTTGCCTGGCATGGATGAGGAGAAATCTTGGGAAACCTCAGTTAGAATGGTCGGTGGCTGGAATCGACCCCAGGACTTTCCGAATGCTAATCCAACGCTCTAGAACTTTAGTGAAGTTTGTTCACCCTAAGCGGATTTTATTTGTTCAATTTGATATACCTTTTTAACTTGTATAGACTGATATTCTTAGAATTGAGTTAAAATGACATACACAAACATTCATGCACTTAGGCCACTAACCCAAGACCCTCGGTACTGGCAGGATGTGGCCAGGGCTTAAGCTGATGGTATCATCCAGGTGTTTGTTGAGGACAAAACTTGAAAAACTCGTTAAGTTTGCAAGAGTGTGCGAGTTAAGGTATTTTTACAGGGGTATGATATCTTTCTGATAAGAAAATAACGTGATAAATCGAGTATTATGCATTATACATGTGCTCACATGCAGACTCCGAGGAGGGATTTCCGCTTCATCCCTTGTTAATTCGCACACTGGATCGCCGTAAGTTTAACGTATCTGACTTCTGTGTATTCGACTATACTTTACAAACTTAGGGGAGTTCAAGAATTTGCGTTAAATTTTTCACTTATAAACTAATAGACTCCAGTATCCAATTTTGCCAAACTTTGTCACGGTGTATTCAGATTTTTAATTATTAATTGTTTTTCTTGTATTTTTATTGACCATAGGTTAGCGGAGTAGGTACACAACAGCCGCGTACACCATGATTATTAATCATTCTGTTTTTTTCACAAATTTACTTTCGGATTTGACAGGTCGCTATTTGAGACACCCCTCCTTGAATGAATCTACGAATCAAGTTGTAACAAGAGTTTCTTGAACGAAAAAAATATAGACACAACAGCCTGGTACACCATGATTTAATTACACATTAATTGAACACCTGGTTAATGCATGAGACTCTGGCTGTTACCCTCCAAATCTACTCCGTGGATTGACAGCTCACTAATTAAAAACTAAAATTCAATTTAACCCTTGACCTTTGTTTCCTGCCGCTTTCCCTGACTTGAAACAGAGAATCGTACTCCCCCTGAAGGCTTTTTGCCTTTTCTGTTGATGATGAAAACATAAAAAAAATAGGAAGAAAATTTTTAAATTTGTAACCCGAACTACAAGAAGATATAATGAAGTCATCGCCTAGGGCTCAACGCCAATTTAGTTGAAGAAAAGAAGCAGAAAGGGTGGAAATGATTTTTTTAAATAAAATTATTATTGTTGATCATTGATATCAATGCAAGAAACTTGAAGTACTCGTCATTATTACGAAGATTTAGGTACCTCTTATTAGTGTTTTTTTTAGTACAAGGAAACGGAGTGTATATGAAAATTAATATAACATTATATGAATAATAATAATTGATGAATAAAAGTGCATACTACAATGGCATTAACAAACAAAATTATTTGATTAAACGACATTCTAGGACTGAAGCTCATGCGCATGAGAAACGAATGAAAGGAAAATGCGCAAGAAAATTGCGTGTAGTAATCCAATGAGTTTGTATTTATGGTGAACATACATGATTGGTTGAAGGGGTTATATTGTGATAGCAGTTGAAGTGGAAGGAAGTCAGTTTGTGAGAAGATAGCCATGGCATCATTTGCAGAGATTGACGAGAGTGCCTTAGTTACAGCGGCAGCAGAAGTCGAGGCCTCTGTGAAACCTACTATTTCATCGTGTAAGTGTACTTCCCGATGGATCGACGAAGCATGCATTTGGCGTGCTATTAACGATTGGACTCCCGGCAACCATCTTATATGCTGGGGATGTTTTAAGGGAAAAGGTAGTCAACGTGATCATGCTTGCATGGGTATGGATGGATTTTCGTTTATTCCAATTCCCTGGGAGGAAACACAATCATCGTTAAACAACAAAGCAGCAGATATTTTGAAAAATCCGGAAACTCAACAGAAGTTGTTTGCTGTGTACTTGGAATCTCATCCTGATGGTGTGAACCTTGCAAAAAATTTGGATTGGGCATTACAGCACTTGATGAAAACTTGTGTTTGGAAGTTGAAAGAAGCATTGCTGGAAAAAGATTGCCACTCGTCGCCATATTGCTAAGAGACAGTGTTTGTGAAGTGACATTGAACTGTGTAGTGGACATTATATTCATTGGAACTATAATTATTGGAATTGTGTAGTGGACCATTTTATTTACTGGAACTGTGTAGTGGACATTGTGTTTTTGTTTAGTGGATATTATGGCTCAGTGTACATACTGTATTGGTGAATATATTTTGGACAAGTGTGTGTTGAACACCGTAAGTACTTATTTACAAAATAATCCTATTGAATGCGCTGAGTGTAATTTACATCAACCCCATAATTGCATGTACGTTTGGAATACCGGATTTGTTATTGCAAACTATATTCAAAGTCATTTGAACGATCCAGAACTTTTCAAAGACTATTATGAACTTTTTGTACAGCAGGGTCATTCACATATTTTGAAAACTACCTTGTTTAATGTTATTTGTCAATTTATTCGAGACCCTGAATGCATTGCACAAATTATACCTGTAATTGTAAAACAAAACAAAACTCTGACTAGTTCACGCGTACTTAGTGCAAGACAGTACATCATTGACTTTCAAGGGTTTAAGATTTCCCCTAAGGAATACATTATTAGAGAATTTTGTTTAGTTGCATGTGATGCCACCTTGATATTTCATAGTCTTTTGAAATTACCTTGCGAACGTTGTGATTTAGCTGCTGCATATCAAACACAAGTAGATTGGCTCACACATCACTTGCATGGGTTACAGTGGAATACGGCCAATGGATATACTGTATCCCACATTCGCCATATATTGTCACAATGTTGTGATATGGGATCCATCTTTTATTGTAAGGGTCATGAAAAGATGGTGTTGTTGGAAAAAGTATTTCAACTGAAAAATATTGTAAATTTAGAAGACCAAGGATGTCCTGCCTTACGTGCACTGAATTTCAAAGTGGACATTTTAAAATGTACGTATCATGAACCGGTGAAAGAATATGCATGTGCTTTGCGGAATTGCATACAGTTACAATACTGGCTAAAACTTCAAACATTAAAAGTTGTTGATGGAATATCCACAATGAAATTGTAACTTGAAAAGATAATAAATCTATTGTACCAGAATGTGTATTTTTTTATTTTATGAAATGAAATTCAAACGATTAAGAGGTAAAAGGTTTTTATTACATCTAAACTACTCTACTACAGGGATTATACAATTGTTCTTTAATAAGTTACATATGATAAATATTTAAAAAAAAACTATTTACATTTTTTGTTTGCTTTCAACATTTTGTTGACCAAGTTCAGTACCAGTTGATCATTTCGTTGTAAGTTGGTTTTTGAAAATTTTGAAAAGATATTTACATTTCTAACTTTATAATAAATATATATGATACAGAATAAACCACATAGAACGGAATTGTCAGCTTGGTATTGAACTTTATTTACATGATAAATTGAAGAATTACGTTGAAGAAATTGTACTATTGGTTTTGGTGGACAGCGGCCGAGACTATCAAAATAAAAGGCGCGACGATTTTTATTAATGTAGATACATGTCCAGTGTGTTCCTTGCTGATATGACGGACTTATATTAATGATTATTGCAGCAGGTGCCTTCACTATTACAGGTAAGTGATTTAATGCATATATGCCTGTCAATATGGAACTTGTAACACAGTCATGCAACACAACACTTAACATTTGATCGCTCCACATAGTCACTTTGAATTACAGTCTACATCATCATATTCAAGTACACTGGAACTTGGAGTAATGGGGGTTGGATTATATATGCTTTTTGGTTCATGACTTACATATCGTGACAAATCATGGTAGGTGAGAAATTTACTATAACATTGCGCTTCATAAAATGCACATCGGAACGGATGGAACTGATGTTGGTCATGACCACAATGACTTGCAGGAAAAAGTAATTTATTTGATTTTGGACAGTTCAAATGTTCTAGATTTAATACACTTCGCCCCAGGAGTCGTTCCAAAAACTGTTGTCTGTGGCGACCATGAACGTAGAGAACATCAATATGTTTTGTATAGTTTACAAGGACTTGCTGCAAATTGTCGTATGCTACGTCGCCTTCTGACCATTGTAATCCATAGATGTTTGTGGACAGGTACTCGTTGTCCAATTGAAGTGTTAGTGGTAAGTCTTCACTGCTAAAGGGTTGTTTAAAAATCCAAGTATGTGCGGTATTAACATCAGGATTGACAACGGCCAACTCCTTGACGATAAGGTCATCGTCACCAGCTTGATCAAACGCTAAAAAGTGGATGATTGCCCTCATACTGTTGTTATTACACTGATGTAAACAGGAATTTACTTTCACCTTATATACATATTTTGAGATAGAGTGCCAACTACTTAAGTAATAATAATAATAACGACACAAAATTTATGATATTCAACGCCGAATTGATCAATTATACCATATTATCCGTATAAACGTTTCGGTCTTTATCTATCTGAATTAATGAATCAAATTGTGCATACACCACACAAGTAATGGAATGTTGAAGATTTTGGCTGAACCTCATTTTAATATTTACAGATGAATCTTTGACGACATCCCATGTAGAATCGTCTAATGTATTAGTAG
>JAGDQP010031577.1:0-21856 GCA_022664845.1 Lepisma saccharinum
GTTTTATATACTTTATTTTATTCTTTGGTTTCATCGTTCTGAAACTTCTGAAATAGCTATTTTCTGTGGTATTTTTTGTTATTGCAGCGGCCATGTATGGAACGATGAGAGTAATTTACGAAAATATCAAAACAGTCGAATCCAAATGATACTCATTGCATAAATATTCACAGATAGGTAAATCTCTTTGTGAAGTTAGGAAATTCTACGTAGTTTTCGACTAGATTTATTTGTTTCAGAGTTCCTTCTGTAACGGAAACCACTAACAGGGATTCAGCACCGGAAGTGTACCCATTCAAGTTTCTGTACAAGGGCGTGCACATATTTCACGGAAGATTTCTATGCTTCGGTACAGAATATTCATCGGTAAAGTGATTTTCTTGTTCTGAAGATGCCCGATATAAATGCTAGACCGGAGATTTGAAGGTAAATATATCACCCAACGTGCACTACCTCATTGTAAACGTCTTCTACATGCATATCACTACTTTTAAAATAGGGGAGGATAAATAGTCTTATTTTTTAGTTATTTCTTTAATACTACAGTTTAACTGCTTTTGCATAAATCACTGGAATCAAATCAGAATCCTAGATTTTGTGTTTATATAGCCAAAAAAAAATGGGCTAATTTGTAATTTTAAGGGCATCAACCAATGTTTAAGATGCGAAAGTAGTTAGTCCTTTTTTTTGTTTGTTTTTGTAGTACGCAGCGCAATTTTAAAAAACGTGATCTTCCTTGTTTTTCTTGCTGATGTAAAATTTCTAAAAAAAATAAGCAGCGGAAAAGAAATCTTTTTTTTTTTTTACATTTTTTGGTCATCTAACATTATTCGATTATTAATAAATAGTTAAAATGTTAGTTTCTGGTTCAAATATACATTTAGAATAAAGAATATGTACAAGAACTGGCAGAAACAATAATGTGTTTCATAACTGTATTGTATCGAGTCCAGCTTGCAGCCAATGCCATACTGCTTTGCGATGGAACAATCAAATGCAACGGAAATCTTGTTGTTTCTTGCTCCATGTTATTATATTGGTAATCGTAAACCTTCCAAATATATAGTTTACGAAAAGCCAAGAATAGGCGTGATTTATGCATGTAAATATTTTCTTATTCATATAATAAACCTGTTCATGCTCTGAGCAGTTTTGGGGTGAAGTAGGGGTAGTACATGAAAGCTACTAATAACTTATTTTTAAGTTATTACTTTCTATTCCAAGCAAATAAGTTTCATATTTAATTTCAATAATTTCTGAATACTTTTCGAGCTCTTTGTTATAGAGAAAACATATAACAAAATCACCTTAAACTTATTTCGAAGAACTAGGTGTTGTAGGATAACTAGTCAGGATTAAGCAACTTTCTTATGCCTCTGTGAATACTATACGTTATTCAAAATTAGAATGTATCACTGTGACTAAGTCTGAAGGTATATAGGGGCTACTGTTCTACTGTTTCCTATAAAATTGATAATGGTTGGAAATGTGAAATCGTGGCCAAGGTTGGTCAGAGTAGAATTAATACACTGTTTTACCATGCAAAGGACAAGCACTTAGTTGGCTGAGATAGGATATTTACTAAGGTAAGTTGAGATATATATACAACAAGCACAATTCACATTTGTACAGAGGCTACTTCACAAGAACTACTTTGCCGTTTAATGCACTAATCGGCATACTGTTTGTTTTTAGGCTGAGCTCTGCCAGGAAGCACTGGTGTCACCCAAAGACACATAAAAGCTAGAAGTTCACTATGTTTAGCTCCAACATTTCCTCGTAAGCGCGCTGTACTTCAATTGCATTAAACCCCTGTAATTAAACATTGTTTTAACTAAACGTTTATACATATGCTTTTTTCTAAATCTTGAAATCTCACTCTTCCAAGATGTTTAGTCAGGATGCCTGCTAGTTGCTTTTTACCTTCAATGTGTTCTACATTGATTTCCCTTCGTTATAGCACTTACGCACAAAATAAGGTCTCGTTTCAACATGCTTTGACCGCTTATGAAATTCTGGATTTTTTGCCAACTTTATTCCACTGGCATTATCTACATAAATCAATTAGCTTTTCATCCTGTGTCGCACTTAAATAACTAAATACGCGCTTTAGAAACAAAAGCTATTTTGCCGCAATAAACTCTGCATCTGTCGTTGACAGAGCAACTGACTTTTGTAATTAGCTTGACAACGTAATTACACTATATCCGTGAGTTGCCACTATTCCACGAGTTGAACGCATTGTCTTCAAATCACCTGCATATCCGTGGATCTTGATCGTTGTGTTCCCATCTCTCTTGGTAGAACAACTCAGGATTTGAATTTTCTCTTAGATAGCCTACCTGAAAATTCTCTTCACATTCAACCAATCAGCTTTCGTTATTTTTTTTCCACAGCTGGGTGTGGATACATAGTTGGACTCGTTCATGGTGAATCGTCTTAAAATGTTTTCTGTGCAAACTCGTTGACATATGAAGATTCCGTCTTTTTGTTGTTCTATCTGCACGCCCAAGAAACTATGAACTTCACCACTTGTAATTTTGAACTTACGCTGTAACTGATCAGTCTCGTTTTAGTCATTACTTAGAACTAACCTGTCGTCTGCGAAAATTGTGCGTCTAACAATTAGTTTCCTCCCTTTTCATCGACATACAAACAAGCAAAGATCCGCATGACTTACATTGAAACCTTCTTGTTTCATGAACGTAACTAGTCTCTGATTCCAACATCTAGGAGCTTGCTTGAGCCCGTGTAAACTTATTTTCAGTTTACACACACTGCCACTGTGTCGAAAACTTCTGGTTGACACATGTATACTTCCTCCTACAGTATGACATTCAGGGTAGCTGTTTTGACATCAAATTGCTTCACCTTCAATTTTTCTGCTGCTGCTAGAGCTAACCTGATACAGCTCTTACCGTATCGTACCGCGCCATGGAATAAACGTTTCATTGTAGTCTATACCCGCCTTTTTAGCATAGCTTTTGCCACCAATTTAGGCTTGTACTGTTGAACAGTACCATCTGAAGTTAGTTTGGTTCGAAACACCCACTGGTTTTCTATAACTTACGCGTTCTTTGTAAGATTACCAATTCCCAAGTGTTGTTTTCTTTTAAAGCTTTCATTTCTTCATCCATTGCCTTCAACCACTGGTCCTTGTTGACTGATTCGAGGGCTTCACTGTAGGATGATGGATCGTTAAGGTTAGTCATTGTTGCACAACACGGCTGAACCTGTTTCATACTCTCCAGACATCATCCATGGTGGCGGTTTAGTTGCACGTTTAGACCGTCGCTTTGGTTCATCTTCCTCTTCGTATTCCGTGCCACTGGATTCGGAAACCTCTTCTGGAATTGATTTCTTGACTTCCTCCAAAACTGTAGTTTGAACTTGAGTTTCTTCTACCATTAAACTGGTGCACACTAGTTCAGGCTTAATATATACGTCATGAGAATGTACTACTTTCTTTAGTGATGGTACATACACTTTGAACTCATCCTTCTCATATAGATGTATTATCATTTTTCCAAATACGCTTTTGTTGTCAAACATTTTACGAATTTTATTTGGAATATCAACGTAACACTCTGTTCCGAAAACTTTTAGATGAGTCATGTCCTTCATCCCTTGTCTTGTCCATAATTCCATTGGTGCTTTGTCAGCTTCCTTTGACTTTCCAGTATGATTTAGTACATACACCGCTGTTTCACATGCATTTGCCCATATTGACTTGCGTATATTGACTGACACATCCCACATAGCAGAGTACATCCCTGGGACGTCCCATTTAGATCCCATTAACGTCAGATTTCTCAAGCTCCCATAATGATGTCCTAAGGACGTCCGTGGGATAACTCTGTGGGCAATACAAACAGTTCATCCCGTATGGAGGTCCCCTGGATGTCCCCCGGAAAGCCGTGAGGGATTACCTACCTTGAATTTCTATAATTTAAATCGACCTTACTATTATTATTATTTAATTAATTATAACTATACGAAGGATATGCCTTCGTATAGTTATACGAAGGATTAATTATAACTATACGTCCCATGGATGTAAACGGGACTTAAACAGGGTCCCGATATCCTGCCAGGAGATCCGTCAGATATTCCTGGGACGACATTTTGCTATGTGGGATCCTTGACAGCACTATCTCTACCACAGGTGGATTTGTTCTTTCTGCTACACCGTTCAGCTCTGGAGTATAAGGAGATGATACCGCTTGCGTAATACCGTTGGTTAAGAATATGACGCACTTCTTCACAGCCAAATTCATTTTTCACCGTCTCACCTAGATATTTTATCTGTTTACCCAGCTACTGACACTTCATTAAAAAGAATTGTAATCAATTCGCTACTTCACTTCCGTTTTTAATAAAATATTCTGCGATATTTACTGTAATCATCCGTGAAGAACTTTTCACTTCTTTCTACAGACATTAGGTCGTTCACTTCTGCGTACTTCTGATGTCCAACATGTTTTGAACGATCTGTTCCCACTCTGAACTATTTCCTGTGAGTTTTGCATAAAACACTCCCATCACAAAACTTTGATTTTCGTCTTCACTAGCTTTAATGTTAACTTCGTCAAGAATCCTCTTAACACGCCTCTTGTCTTGGTGACATAACATGTCATGCAACACCTAAAGTGTCTCTGAAGTTGTTGCAATGTTTACTTCCGCTGGCTCTTTAGGAACTAGAACTCGGATGTTCATTACATATTCATTGTTTTTCCACTGATCTGTTGCTATGATTTGTCCATCTCATCTTAGCGTAACTTTGTACTTCTCCATTGAAGCACTTACACCATATTATGTTGCACCTCGCACTGAAACCAAGTGTTTACGAATGTCTGGAACATACCACACATTCTGAAGATGTACACCACACCATTTGTCATTTACCTACAACTGAACATTAGTTTACCTTGACCCTAGGCCAACAGCTTTTCTTTATTGGCAAGTGGCACTTTTACCGGAACTGGAAAGTTTTTATCATTTTCAAAATACTGCTTATTGGCAGTCATATGATTAGAAGCACAATAAGTTTGCTCCTTTCGCATAGATCACAAATCCATAAGTTTGCTTTTTTCATGTAACTGGATACCGAATGCGGTGATTACTTATTTTGGGGGAGGGGGACCTCTTGTAGAACTTGATCCGCACTGTCTCCACATTTTTGCACGTCTGATTGTCACTTCTTTCACTGGGCTTTGTATCAGTGTCGCATCAGTTTACAGTAAAAGCGCTGACGGTTTTCTTTACTTACCTTCACTTCCTTCTTTTCACCACAACGTTGAGTTTTAGTGTATACTTGTTTTGACTTCGCACCGGAACCCTGTACAGTGAAAGCAGCTTTGTCCACTACCGACAGAGTTTGTAACCACTCTTCAATAGTACACAACTTTTCAAGTAGACTGTTTGTCGTTCTCTTGTCATCTGCCAAAGCTTCCCAAACGTTCGTGAATTCTGGACCGACCGTAGCTAGAATGCGCCCGTGTAACTGTTCTACCGAAATGTCATGCAACCTGCGTCGTTTCAGTTCTGTATTCATATCAGCGAGTAACTTTTCAGCTTTCCTGACATTCGAAGGCATGTCTGTGCTTGGTTCGCGCTTTATGTTAAAGAACTCGGACATTAACATATTTAACCGCTGAATAGCGTTCTGGTCGCGTACATTTTAGTTTGTACCAAATGTCCTTTGCACTAGTGTTGTTAAACAGTAAGTGCGCCATTGAAGAACTCAACGAACATGCAGTAAATCCTGCCGTTCGGGCATTTTTACGGTTCCATTCATGCACTTGTCATCTGTCCTCTTCAGACGCATTTTCAGCTATTTCGGGACCCACTCGCGAACCAACAATTATGTGTAACATTTCATACTGGAAATGTAACTGCACCTGTCATTTCCACTTGGTCCTATTTTCTGCAACGGTCAGTTTTTCAACTTTCACCTGTAAATCAGTCATTGTTCCTTTATTGTACAAGTCCGTTACTTATTACAGCGCAACCGTTAACTGTTCTGTCTGTAACTTTTATGCACTCTTCTGTATCCTGGGTCCCATAACCTGTGAAACCGTGGCCAAAGTTGTTCACTGCAAACCTAATACACAGTTCTACCGTTCAAAAGACAACTTAGTTGGCTAAGTTATTTACTAAAGTAACTTGAGATATATACAACAAGCACAGTTGACATGTATACAGACAGCACTTCACAAGAACTGCTTTGCCGTTTCATGCACAGGTCCCCATATTTGTTTTTTTTTAGACTGAGCTTCTGCTTACATACACCAGGAGGCACTAATGTCACCAAAGACATACGAGCAAATTAGAAGTTCAGTAAGCTTATTTTCAACATGAAATATATAACTTAGAATACTATGATGAAAAATATATTTTGTATAAAAAACTACATTTTAGTTGCTGTATCCTGTAGTTCTATTGATTGCCCAGTACTCCAGATAATAATAGTAATTTCTATTATTGTAAAATAAATTAAATTGCTTTATTATTGTGTAATGAAATTGTAAGGTGAATATATATATATATATATATATATAAGTTTTGATCTTTAGTGGGTGTAGTAAAAGACTGATAATTTCAATCCCGCTTAGTGCCAGAGCGCAAGTCTAAGGATGGAAACGATGAACTAACTGGCAGAACAACATCACTTGGTTAAAAGTTGGTGATCAATTTCTTAATAATCTACGATTCTTACCATTGACACACAGTGCTCCTCCACGTGGGGAAAAGGGAAAAATATTATTCTGTACTTCTCCACAAATTTCGATATCTCCACTTCGACAGTGGATTGGCTATATATTTAACTAGAACCTGGGGTCTTGCAATTCAGTCAGAAGCTACCGTATAAAATCCTCGCAGGATCTTTGCTATATACTAATCTGTAGTTACGCTAGTTCATGTGATGAACTCGGAATCCAGAGCAGAGATTCAAAAAGCATAGATGTAAATCCAACAAATTTAGATTAACAATTTACGTATCATCAAGAAGCTCTAAGAGCCATGAAATACATTACATTCGCTAAACTATTAACTAAACTTGGTAAAAACCACAAAATATCTGCTAAGTAGTGAATACTTGTGATGATATAGCAAATTTTCCCGTTTCCTCCCAAAAATCCGTCATTTCTGCTCGGCCTGTACAACACTATTTTTTCTGGCAAAAATCAAAGTCTGTTATCCAAATGAAAGTACACAACAGTGAAGGGTGTATATATATATCCATCCACTCCATTCATATCATCCCATGATTTTCTTACAAATAACGTAAAAATCTCAAGAAAAACAATGGCAATCGCGTTATTCCACCTGGATTATATTCTATAAAAGACTGAGATTTTACTGTTGTTGTTTTACACAGTTTTCGTCCTTGTGTGGAACTGAACAAATTCCCTGACAGAAAGACTATATGAGGATTTTTTGTGGTGGGTGGGGTGGGGTGGTTAAAAACGCAGCGAACTCTATTGAATGAAGTCACAGAAAAGCTCAATCAATTTTTCTGCCATGAATTTGTTGAGTTTCATAGAGGCATCAAACCATTTTTAAAACAACACTCGTCCCTATCAGCAATTGTCGCGGAGTTTCAGCGGCCCAACCCACGGGGAATAGTCTGGAGTCGTTTTCTGCGAGACCAAGCCCGGCCGCCATCGGGCCACCTGCTGTACAGTGATATGTTTTGCACGTTGTTCACTGCTAAAAATTAGTAAGAACGACTGCTGTAAAATGAAAAGGGAATGTCTTTGAGAGGAGTACAAAGTGCTATGTGTTTCCTTTGATAGATGTATTTTTTTTTTTTTTTGCGGAGTGGTTGTTTTCCTCGCGATCGCCACTCCTTTGCCGATTGCAGTTGGATTATCGTCGGGGTGAAGCATACTGCCCGCGACCGGGAGTCGTTTCGTTGCCGCAGGGTGTTGGTTAAATATCAGACTCCTGCCTAAATGCCGAAGACACACGAGTAACAGTCTGGTGGCCCGCTTGTGCGAGGCGCTTCGTGCCCGAGAGTTATACGCGCAAGCGTGACGTGTGTCGTATGACAACAGGTATGAAAAAACATCACCCAGCTGGAAGACCAGCATAGCCGAGTGGTTAAGGCATCAAACTTCTAAATCTTGCGCTGACAGTCGGAGGTACGAATCCCATCGCAGACCCTGAAGAACCTTACTAACTACGAAATAAATAACAGCGAAGACAATGCGAAAAGAGTAACTTAATATCGATTACCACTGCGTCCTATATATTATATATATGTGTCCAATATACCAATATGTGTTACTTTTGCCCGCCTTGTTGCCTCCGCGAGAACAAGGTGTTAACAGTTGGCAAACTTTCGGGTTATAGTTGAGAGTCCTCTTGTTCCCGTAGCCAGGTAATAGATGGCGATTTTATCACCCCGGTATCCGCGCCGCAGGTGAGGCTCGCCGGAGGGCCGCCAAACGTCGCAATTGGGCCCACAGTGGACCGCTTCCGATTTGCTGATTGGGGTTATTCCTTGTTTATTATAGAATGCAATGCAGTATGGGTAACATGATTTTCATTGTTTTTGAAACTGAATCATTAGATAATTCTAAGTTATAGGACATATAGATTGGTTCTCCGTTGCGTACTTTTAGTGACATCAACCTCTGATTTTAGCCAGGAAGAGTATTAAAATCTTGTAATATAAAACTTCGTCACAACCATAGAGAAAAGACAACTAGCTACTTCCGCGCATTATACTTGGGCTTTGTGTCCTTCATTTACCATTTTAAGTGCCACATTAAATCATGCTTAAATTGGTTTCCCGGCTATAAAAAAATAAAACGTTACATTTTGAGTCAATTCCAGTGATCTGTGGCAGAAGTTGGCGAGCTGTGGTATAGCATATATTTCTGTAATTGTTTCTTTTAATTATTTTCCTATTTGAATAATTATTTCAAAATTCACATTAGTACTAACTGACCTTAGGAATACGGTTTCATTAATATAATCAAATGTCAATCCCACACGGAGGAAGGATTATAGTAATCATAGTTATTAGGATACCATTGTTTATGGCAACGATACAACAAAGTATTATGGATTCCATGTATATTATTATTCTTGAGGAGAAACCATTTAAGTACTATAGTTTTCACTGTAATCACTTTAAAGAAAATAATGACCGAACTCCAAATATGCAAGAAACGGTTTTATGGTCCATTAAATAATATAGGAAACCTTGACCAAAGTTAGACAATGTGAATAGGTGTAAATAAGACGCTGAATTACTTGGACGGAAAAGTGTTTTTGCCCACTCATTATTCCACAATTGGTATTGTTTCAATTCTCCTCTCTTCGCTACTCTTACTTATTTTAGCGAGATTATTTCTAATGTCTGTCAGGGAGCGGCCACCTTGTAGGGCCAGTTGCAGTACATCGATTAGATTGCTTGGTATCATTAAGTTTACAATCCTATACAATCGAAAGCCATATTTGGAAGGGTTTTTGTGAATAGAAGGACACACACACTTATATATACACATTCCTTCATTGTGTCTCGATACTCGTTTCAGCCCTTGTTTTAAACTCATATGTGTTTCAAATGATATCCGGTGCGGCATTTCTCGCAGTAGGCTGTTCGTTAGATCAAAACTATGACAACTCAAACGCCATACCCTTCTCCACAGTATGTGCATTTGGAAATACACTCTTCCTCTAAACGTGTGGTATCTATAGCTGATGCTTTTCTAGGAGGTTCTTCTATATTTAAAACAAGTTTGCACAATGAGGGTTTATTTTATTTCTGTGATGCTCGCTTTTCTTTAGTTACAGTCATCATCTATTCCAAAAAATATTCGTGAATTATAAATTTCCTTTTGTAATTTCTATCCTTTCTATCTCTTTCGCTAATCTACATAAAATTTATTTGGAGCGAAACGGTATTGTTCGGTTTGAGGGATAATAATACGATCGCGTCTGAGAAGGATATCCAAACGTGACACATTTGTCTAACTTAATTGAAGTAATTAAAGTTATTGTATATGTTTTGCTCAGTGTTTAATTCCAATATAATTTATATTGCGTGGCAAATGCAATTGCACTCCGCACTTCAATATTTATTATCATTGCTAATAGAACCTAGTTTAATATGTTTTTATTTCTTAATTACTTTATTCGTTTTGTGTAACAAGTGTTTTCATTCTAGGAATGTTCATCCTTTCTAACGATAAAAATGATTATATAGTTGTGGAGGGAGATGAAAACGATGATGAACTGTACAGATGCAGATGGTAACGGAAGATGAGAACCTTAGGACAATAGAAACATCTACACAAACAGGGAAGACCCTAGATCTAAATTCCGTTCAGTGATTTCTGCTGATGTGGACCACAATAAACATAACTCTATATCTAGAGCACCCAAAAGAATTTTTTATATAAAATAAGGGTCAGGAAGTAATCAGGATCAGAACGTTTTCGATTTAAGGATTGGCATTTGCATTATTATAATATTGGGGGTGCCCATTATTATTATGCAACTGCAATTGGAAACAAATTCTTTGTTTGAAGCCTAGGGTTGAGATCATGTCGCTACTTTTAAGCTGTATTAAAGAAGATAAAAGAATTAATGATGTGCCGTTGAAAATGGTTCCCAAATTAAAGGTCGAATATGAATCCAAGCTTCAGACTGACATCTTAGGAGACCTAGAATCAACTTTATATGCAGAAGAAAATGCTTCTATTGAAATAAAGGATCCTCTGGCGGATGTAAAAGTGTCAATATCCTCCGGTATCCGTCCTGGTTTCAGTTGTCCGGAAATTCCATACCAAACTTGCTCAACAGGTTCTGCTTCAAATGGATTGAATCCAGTCGTTGTTTTGAAGCGTCTTTCTCTCCCTGAGACTGGTTCCATTCACACAAAGCAGGATTCAACGAACAAAAAAAGGGAACGAGATGGTCAGCATTTACAAGCAATCAGGTATAATAATTAATTTCTTTTCTCGTGGAATTGAAATCATATATTGATAGTAACCGAGTCTTCAGTTCAGGGTTAGTTGGTGATTTTGTTTCATTATTGTCTTCATGTTTTTTATATGTGAATATGCGGTTCCTTTAAACATCAGATAGAAAATTGTTTTGTGGGTTTTGGTGAGTATTAGCAGCTAAGTGATTTATTTGAATATAATTTATGCAGTGTAGAGAAATATCACTCATAAACGCAGAACTTAAGAAGAAAACCACAGCGGCTAAATCTGTAAGTCCTTTAAGAGAGCCAAAGTTGTTTAAAACCTATAAGATATTAATACATTTCAATTCTGCAATCGTTTGAAACTAAAACGTTTTAGTTAGCGGGATAATAGCTGGGTGTTATGGATTCTCATTTACAATCCTTCGAATTGGCGAATTACCGGGGGGACTAATTTTGTCTATTTGTTGTTCAGAATAAAAAATTGCAGGCGAATACTCCAAAGGTTGTTCTATTTTCACATCTGCTGAAAAAAATACCCGTCGAACTATTGCAGTATTGCCATAATATCAGCCTTTCGTATCAGTCTGTTCCCCAATCAGTATCCCTGAGAAATATTTTGAGAAATTTATTTCACCTAAGAATTTACAAAGATAGAATGCTAACAGCCTTCTAAACCATTCAGTACAATTAAGGTAATACGTCATTTACGTAACTTATTTTGTGATGAAAGATATCTTCTTCCTGCTTGTTAGTTCTTGTCCTGTAAGATGTATGAAGGTGGTATTTTCTTTAATCATACAATATTTATGTTTCTATTTTGGTAATTACGGCTGGCTTCGAGATTCATCAGTCTTGTTCTCATCTCGAACTTTTAGGAGAATCTTGGTCTCGTCTCGACTTTAAAATTCAGGTGTTGGCCTTTGACTCTGTCGCGATTGTAAAACCTAGACTCGCTTCTGTTTCGACTGCACATCTAAGTTGCGATTATATTTAGTCTCTTGTTAGTTTCAGTCTCGGTCTCATCTCGAGATTCTGGATAAACTTTTATAAGTGGCCGTCATTTGACTCATTTGAAATGGGTACCCAGACTTTCCTATCTCAGAACAATAATAAAAATTTTAACATTGTTTGCTTCATGCTTATTTTGGGCTAAAGATTAGAAATAATAATCTAAACTATATGAATGCATTACGATATTAAAGTAATAAAAACGGGCCCATGTTATATAAAAAAAATGGGAAATTGGTGTGCATAACATTGAAGTGTCGCTATTTCTATATTTGTCTTAACAATGACTGAACTGTTATTTTTCACAGTTCAATTACTGTTATTTTTTAAAAAGAACTGTTTCTATTTTAGTTGAAATTTTCCACTATATAGGTTTATAAATGTACACCTATGTACATTATGTGACAAAAACTTACTCATTGCCAACTTTTATGCAAGGAAATAATCAATTGAATGAAAATGAAATTATCATTTACTGTACTATATATAAACTAATTTGTATAAAATACTGTTCAAGGGCTTAGCAAAAGAACAAATTCACAGCTGTACCATACAATAAAGCAAAGGAAAAGATTGAAATTTTCTGTATGCGCTGTTTTTAATAACAGCATATTACGAATCTTATAATCTCAAATAGGCAAATTGGTATTTGAAATAAACAGTGCAATCTGATTAAAGTATGATTACAATCCTAGCAAAGTACAAATTAATAAATAAAAATAATTTTACACTCTCTAAGGGGAACTATGTACAGTTTTATAATCCCCGTACGTCGGTCTGCCGACAACTTTCGAATGAGGAACGACTAATGCTTTGAAGGTGGTTGAGGTATCGTTCGAAATATTTCGGTGAAATTTCACCGACATATGGATTATCCAAATTGAACGCTCGCCGCTGAAGTCTTGCAGTAACCCATGTGTACAGTCCATAAGCTTGGCTCCACCTTACATCATTTTCATAGAAAAAAGTGTTTATCAAATGTACATGGCTATTTACCTGATAGTTTGTGTAGAATTCTTTTTATTCAGCATTTATTCATCAACCACAAGTGTTGGTAACATTCACATAACCGCTATTTGTGTCCCTGGAAAACGTCAATATCAGAAATTAGGAGGGCTACGAAACTTGTTGAAATGTTGTTGGAAACATATCGTTCAGAGGAGATCGAACCTGTGTAGGCTATCCAAATTAGATAACTGGGTCCTGAGATAACGAGGGGATTGTCTTCACGTAGTAACTTTGAATTAAGGGACTTCTAGGACAAGACGGTGTTTGGGCTGTCCTTTGAAAGTTGTTAACAAGACGAGACTCGTGTAGAACTTTCACAGTTGTTGAGTGGTTCGAGATGTAAGGGACCTCATTGCAACTCTGTAACTTTCAACTCAGTAACTACTAGAACAATGAAAATGATTGAGATGTCGTTGGAAAACTATTTCGAGACGAATTTAAACCTGTATCGATAATGTAAGACTGATGAGTCGGTCTCGTGAGAAGGAGTATCCACTCCCAACTAGTATCCATTACTTACGCATTAGCTCTTCAATTGTTGCGCTGTTTCAAGAAGAACAAAATATTTCCAGACTGATCAATCAACTACACATCCTAATGCCACATCACATTTTAACTCTAAAAATAATTTATAGTCGAACGGATTTCACCATTTTGTTTTCAATTTAAAAATTTAGCAAGATTTAAGATGGCAGACATTTAGATGGCGAACGTGACAAGATTATTCTCTAGAACGTAGAGCATTGATCCAGTATCAGTGCATGTGCATTTGGTTTCCATTATTTGAAATAGCAAATAAACGTGTGTTTTCCGACTTGGATCCCGCTATAATAAGTCCTTAGCCTCGATGTGGATTAAAGTGGCAAATGAAGGTTACACTGCAATGGTGCGCACGACATTCACCTATAGTTCCTTTAATGTCCCTTGTTCCTTTCTATTTATTTATTTTATAATTCGATTCTTTACATTGTTTAAAATCATTCAATATTTACAGATGGTTATATACATTATTTGTTGTACTATATTAGCTAGGCTATTGTTTATGTGATAGCGTACGCATTTACATATACACGTATGATAATATACTGTTCACCCATACGCATATACACATACATGGTATATTAACACACACATATATTTAATTATATTTGTTCTGCATGAATTTGTCTTCGTGTATACCAACGCAGTATGGCCAGAAGTAGGAACTACGTATGAACAGGGTAATAAGGAAATGAAAATAGTGACATATGGTAGAATAATGGGTAAATTTAGGGACATACGAGCTTTGAAATCTTTACCTCGTTCTGTGCAATACACAGGGTGATTTCTGTTGCTACAAGTCCAAACTAAACTATTGTCTAGATGTGTTTGCTTTAGATAATGGCATAAAAATAAGAAAAAAATGCCGAGGGAACGTTGGGGACGTTCCGACGCGTTACGGAGCTACAGCCTGCCGAAAGCGTGGGAAAATGAACTTCAGAGCGGATTATTGCGAAGATGAACAATCGGAGAGTAGGCGGTTGAGAGTAAATTAGAGGAAATCACACCTGCGCTATCCAAAAATGCATATTGGAAAATTCTACAAGCAGGGGATTCCCCAAAGGAAGTAGGGGATTCCCAGAAAGTATTCCAAGTAAAAATGGGTCGAAAGGACCACAAATGGGATGAGTTGCCAACAGGTAACAATAATTCATTGCCGGCACATCGATATCTCAACGAGAATTAATGTTATGACCATTTTTTAAAATAATGCGTGGTTGAATATCAGACAGGGGTGATAATTAAAGACAGTCAACGAACGTTTGGCTTATTTATTGGCAACGAGAGAGACTCTAAGTATCCAGTCGGATGGTGGTGAGGACGTATCTCAACAGCTGCAGTGTAGTAACAAAGACGTCCTCGTTGGTCGAGTTGTAAGTGCTATCAGGCGTCCGTGATGTCAGAGCAGTCTTGCATTGAGAGGAAAGGAATGGCCTGGAAAGGAATCAGGTGTATGATTAAAGCGTAAAAACATGCAAAGGATGGAGGGAGGATATTAGTTAATGAAGAGGCACGTTCGGCTGGTTAGTAGAAACAACGCAATGTAATACAGCTGCCAAAGAAAGATGACATGCAAACACACGTGTGTTCTAGAAATCATGTGTAAACCTTTGCAACGCAAAACAGAATTTTTTCCATACGATGTCACAAGCTTAAATAGTTCAATCTGTCTATTCTACACAAGCAAACAAAATGGTTGCAAGAGAATGATGAATCCGAGCTGAGTCAGAACGTACGAACATGCACCTATTGCAATACAAAATGTACCTATCGTATAATACTCGAAAAGAGGTATTTGAACATTCTAGCAACTCTGATCTGGAACTCGACTATGGGACATTGGATGTTGTGCGTGCTACTTTGTACGAACGCTGTATTGTGTATTCTCCAGTAAATGAGTATTAACGCTCGTTAGCCTGTGTCACGTACCAGTGATATTTTGGTCAAGGGGCGGATTCGATTGCGATTGCGACTCTGTCCGTTGCACGAGTGTGAACGGAGTGGGTCAGATTATAGTTGAAAATGCAGATCTTATCATTAGGACGTTATTTGTATGTGATGAAGTGTCAATGCCAAATCATTATCTCGTAACCTAGCCCGTAACTAAAGACTGTAGTCGCTACCCTCCTTTCCCCTGATTATGCATTAGATTGATTCATGTATCGTAGTTTATGTACTAGAATTGCCTATACCCATCCACATTTCTGTGTAGGTCCTGAAATCCGCTCCAACACGAAGCAGACCAAATACTATTCACTACTGGGGTCTCGTGCTTGATTGAATTGTTATACGAGTTATAAACGAGCTGGTGAGCACGTAAGGACGATACCATATGTGGTCAAGTTGACTCGGAACGACTTCTTTCAGGGGACCCGGACGGGAGTTGCCGGCCGGCTGACCGAGCGGTCTGCAGCGGTAGGCCATCAGCTCGAAGGTCCCGGGTTCGAGTCCCGGCAGGGGCATGAGTGTGGATTTTAGTATTTAACAGCTAAAGGCGAATCGTAACGGGCCGAAATCCAAAGTTGCTAGACTGGCCCATATAAAAATAAAGCTTACCAAAGTTTTACCGGACGGAAGTTGAACTCATGACCGGGACACGAAGCACGCAAACTAACCTCTTGGTCAGTCCGAGTCATTGTGATCATTAATGCATTCCAACACCCCTAACATATTTTTGTATGATATTGCCAAGTGTTTCTTCCAACAACATACTGAGCTACACATTGCTACATACACTTACGACGTTTACGACGCAGCTAGAATTCGTCATGCCCGTTAAAGCATTTTTTCTTCTGTACAATAGAAAGATTGAACTATTTAAGCTTGTGACATCGTATGCAAAACTATCTACGTTTTGCATTGCAAAGGTTGACACCTGATGTCTCATACACACGCGTGTTTGTTTTCTCTCTTCAATGTCATCTTTCTTTGGCTGCTGTATTACACTGCGTTGTTTCTACTAACAAGTCCAACGTGCCTCTTCATTAACTAATACCCTCCGTCCATCCTTTGCATGCTGTTACGCTTTAATCATACACCTGATTCTTTTCCAGGCGGTCTCAATGCAAGACTGCTGTGACATCACGGACGCCTGATAGCACTGACCACTCGACCAACAAGGACGTCTTTGTTACTACACTCCTCACCACCATCCGACTGGATACTTATAGTCTCTCTCGTTGCCAATAAATAAGCCAAACGTTCGTTGACTGTCTTTAATTATCACCCCTGTCTGATATTCAACCACGCATTATTTAAACAAATTGTCATAACATTAATTCTCGTTGAGATATCGATGTGCTGGCAATGAATTATTGTTACCTGTTGGCAACTCATCCCATTTGTTGTCCTTTCGACCCATTTTTACTTGGAAGACTTTCTGGGAATCCCCTACTTCCTTTGGGGAATCCCTAGCGCCCTGCTTGTAGAATTTTCCAATATGCATTTTTGGATAGCCCGAGTGTGATTTACTCTCAACCGCCTACTCTCCGTCTTCGTCTTCTCAATAATCCCCTCTGAAGTTCATTTTCCCATACTTTCGGCAGACTGTAGCTCTGTAACGCCTCGGAATTTCCCCCACGTTGCCTCGGCATTTTTTCTTTTCTTATTTTTCACTGTACTATCACCTCCCGAAGTTTGTCGGTCCGTAACCTTACCACCCTGTATATGAATATAGTGTAAACGATGCAAAACAGCGCGTTGTCGTCCGGAATGCAATGGTTGCTTCCAGTGTTAACCTTTTTTGCGTTCCCATCTCGGCAGTAGTGAGTCGCGTGGGTGGCAATGTATACAATCAAGCATAATTATCTTTAAAAAGGCTTTGCGAACCAAATCTCACGACCTAACACTCCCGAATTGTTTCTTTGGGGCATATTAAGGGCCTAAGTTTACAAAACCCTGGAATGAAAACTTTATAAGAACAGAAGCAACAGCCATCTTTCAATTTATTGATTTTTTCCATTCACCGTTTGTGTGTAAACATGTAGATGTGTATTATAAAATTACATGAAATATTGCTAAATGGGAAATTTTGCCTATGTTCTCGTATTATCATTAGATTCTCATATATTGTTTTCTTCGCATAAATTAAATATTGATGCTTATTTTGACCTCATCGCGGCACTTACTGCAAGTTTTCGTCGTATTCTGAGACTCTTGCAGGAAGAGTGATTATTTGTCTACTTCAGGGTTACGGCTTTTATCACGATCTTTTCAGTGTATGAAAACTGTCGTTAGGGCATGTTCAATAGCTGAAATCGGTACAACAATCAACGTGAAAGCTATTTAGGAGTTTATTCACTTAAAGCTAACGGCAGTAGCCTTGATTCCTCGAACTAATCGTCTAATGACGTTAGGTATAACAATGTTGATAGCTTTCCCTTCTTAAACTCTTTGACCGATTGAATATTAAATTATTTTCTAAAGGTGCTAGAAAGCTTCTAAGAAATGAAACCAGTAAGAAAGGAAACCTGACGCTTCCATTCTCTCATCCACCCGAACTAGTTTTCTAAGTCTGACTCATTATTTTAGTGTGGTCTCTTGAAATCAAATAATTTTCCATTTAAACCTTTGACATAGGCGTTTTCTTTTCAACTTTGCCACTGGCTTACACAGACAAACAAATAGCTAATTCTCTCTCGTTATTGTCGCCTTCACTCATTGTGTATTTTAGGATTTGTATTTGCAATTCATATTGACCTGTTCAGTTTATCGACAATTATTTGTATCGTTTATATCCCATTATTTTCGTATGTTAGTACAACCTATTATGATATTAAATTTTTCTGCACTACTTCGTTTCCATTGGGTTATAGTCCGCAGAACGGCATTGAAAAATCATTATGCATCGACGCACCGACACTGTTCACACAATACCTAGTGATGATACATTAAGTCAACTAACCAACGTCATTCTGTCATGTCTAACCTGATTGTATTGCGTGTCAACTGTATCACAACTGATTCAAGTAGGCTGTATATTTATCCAGAGACGACTATATGTTCTGTTTTGGTTAAACAGTACGTAGGTTGCAGGAATTCTGACATTTTAATCAACTGAAACAGCTAATCTTCTTGATTATTCTACACAGCCACTAACACGCACAGACTACATTTACAAGTGGTAGGGAATACCTCAAAGACCACCACATGTTGTACAGTAATTGAAAGGTCTCGTTGGCTGTAATATGAGATAAACCGGAAAGTAATAAATTATTTGAAGAAAAAATGATGATCAATTGTAGTTAAGAAAACATAAACATTATTCAGTTATTATAACCTTCTTCCAATATTGTATGAGATTCTTAATGTTGTTGGAGGCAAGAAATAAAAATAACCGACTTTCGATATTGTCTTAAAAACAATGCATTTTGTATTCTGTTTTAAGAACCTGAATAAGTGACAGTTGATAGGGGCAATATTCGGAAATATTGAGAATGTGGTATTGAGAGGTTTCCGTAACAATGCTTAGTGTAATCTCTGTAATTGTTCACAATAAAAGCTCGCTGTGATAGTATGACCTTGACCAATGAATAATTTCATGCATGTCCCACCTACTCATAACAAAACTTTTAGGTGTTGGTATTGTATGTTGACTTGGCGAAAGCTACTGTCGCTTTCCTTATATAGCAGCAATTTCGTATCAACTGTTACGACATATGCTGACAATGGCTTATTTTGTGTCTGGTCAAAAATGAATTGCAAATCGCCCTCGTCTGTGCTTCATTGTTTTCCGACATTTCATGTTGACCCATACATGCTGTTAAAACCTTACTAGCCTTCTGTAGTATTGTTGGACACTTGAACAAATTATTGTATTGTTTGTTTTGGATCTGATTCAACGAAACTCTTCAGAGTATCGACATCTAGCACCATGATCGACAACATGAGGTCTTCGAAATCGAGAACAATCCGAGATGTCAAACTTTTTCTCTAAAAATCTCGGAGCAAATAATTTTGGTAGCCTCGGCAGCATGCCTTGCCTCGTGAAAGGAAAAGAACATGATATTTAAAAAATCCTGTTTTTAAAAGGAAAACGAGGACTACTTATTTATGCTATATTTTCGTGGCCACAGTGGGCTGATATGAACTATATATAAAATAATTGATCACTTTCCGGTCCCCCTTGAATAATGAGAAACGAATAGATTGCCCACACATATCTACTAAAAGTTATGGCCGGTAGAGGGTCAGAAAGTTTTTAGAATCTTATTTCCTGTCCTGCGCTGAGTACGATGAACGTTTACAATTCAATGTATTCCTCGTAGTCCAGTAAATCACATGTATCAAAGGAACAAGTGGCGTTACCCATAGAGGGAGCTCCGGATATAAAAAGGTATTGGAATGCACACCCAACATTTTTAACACCGCATTTGTTCATTGCGCACACCATTTTTTATTGCAGGAAGGTTGTAAAATGTGATCAGATATGTGAAGGAGGCAAAGTTTACTTAATTACTGTTATAAAAATAAATAAAACAAAGAATAATATTAGCATATTATAAAAATAATACGAAAGTATCCTTCTTCCTCTAGTTTTGAGCAATGAGAATTGTAGTGATAAACACAAAGCGAAAATCTCTTACAGATTGGAAATGAGGCCTATCTACAGGTTCTCCAAAATGTTCTTGCCCTTCTAATCTATATGAGACCTCAAATGGTTTTGAAAATCTTCCGTGGCTTGTAAAAATTAAATTACGTGGCCTAAAATTAATATATTTAGACAATCTAATGTGTTGGTGATATACTGAATGAGACGTTTCAAATGTGGTGGTTTAGGTGGTTTCACTTCCCTACTGCTTCTTGTTATTTGTGCATGCATCCTGACTTTGACAAATGAAAGAAAGGCAATGTCAGCTTTCATGATCTTTTATATGCAACACCAGTTTATTTTTATATTTATTTTCCTAAATTTAAAGATTCAGTTTTACTATTAGATAAAGTTCCCCATTCAAGTGTTTCCCCTACGGTTTATCAATTAACGTATTTTCTGGATTCCTGTTCTGATTCTATTTTGTTATTATTCTACATTATTTTAAGTTGTTTTCACCTCTTTTCCTTTACACTAGGAACACTTTGGAAAACGCTGAAGGAACTTCATTTCGTGAAAATACGTCTCTCGTAACACATACGGGTTCAAAAGTATTTGTTTGTGCAGTGTGTGGTAAGTCATTTGGCCAGAAAGTTTACTTAAAGGGGCATTTACTTAGTCATACAGGTCTAAAATTATTTACTTGTGCAGAGTGCGGTAAGTCATTTCGTCACAAAAGTAACTTAAAAACACATATAATTATTCATACAGGTCTAAAATTATTTACTTGTGCTGAGTGTGGTAAGACATTTGGCCTGAAAAGTCATTTAAAAAGGCATTTGATTACTCACACAGACCTCAAATTATTTTCTTGTCCTGAGTGCAATAAGTCATTTGGTCAGAAAACTGACTTAAAGAGACATTTGATTAGTCATACAGGTCTAAAATATTTTACTTGTTCAGAGTGCGGTAAGTCATTTAGTCTAAAAGGCAGCTTAAACGCACATTTGATTACTCATACAGGTCTCAAAATATTTACTTGTACAGAGTGTGGTAAGTCATTTGGTCACAAAAGTAACTTAAAAAGACATTTGATTGTTCATACAGGTCTCAAGTTATTTACTTGTGCAGAGTGTGGTAAGTCATTTGGCCACAAAAATAACTTAAACCTACATTTGAGTAGCCATACAGGTAATCGACCATTTAAATGTAAAGTGTGTGGCAAGTCATTTAATCAAAAAGTTATCTTAAACAAACATTTGATTAGTCACACAGGTGTCAAAATATTTACTTGTGCAGAGTGTGGTAAGTCATTTGGCCACAAAAGTGTCTTAAAGAAACACCAGATTACCCACACAGATGTAAAATTATATAAATGTGAAGTGTGTGGTAAGTCTTTTAGCCAGAAAGATTGCTTAAAAGGCCATTTGATTATCCACAGCGGTTTAAAATTATATAAATGCAAAGACTGTGGTAGACAATTTGGCCACAAAAGTAACTTAAACAGACATTTGATTAGTCACACAGGTCTGAAATTATTTTCATGTGCAGAGTGTGGTAAGTCTGTTGGCAACAAAAGTAACTTAAAAAGACATTTGATTAGTCACACAGGCCTCAAATTATTTTCTTGTCCTGAGTGTGGTAAGGCATTTTTCCAGAAAACTGACTTAAAGAGACATTTGATTAGTCATAAAGTCTAAAATGTTTTACTTCTGCATAATGTGGTAAGCCATTTCATAAAAAGGTAGCCTAAATACATTTGATTAGTCACACAAGTCTCAAATTATTTACTTGTGCAGACTGTGGTAAGTCGTTTAGCCTCA
>JAGDQP010031578.1:2259-17936 GCA_022664845.1 Lepisma saccharinum
CAGTATATCCACCACGCAACGGTTCCTCTGCCCGTGCTAAATTATACTGGGATCTAGAAATGGGATGTAGCTATAGTAAATAATAAGCGAGAGGATTTGAGAGAAAAGGTTTAAGTCTCAAGTTTCAAATACATATCTACAGCGTGTTCCGACTTACCGGATAGACCACAGGAATACTTCTACAATGCACTAAGTACTGTTTGATGTTGCTATCTCGTAGCTAACCCAAGGACTGTCATTTTGGAGTACCAAGATTTCCCTTTACATCTTGTTTTCCTAATTCTGGGTGCAAAAGCACTCTCTGGAATTCCACTGGTCAGCGCGACACAATGACACGATGGCCCGTGGAATTCAGATACCTTGCTCTTTTTCCTGCGGGCTACCCGGAAAAGTCATTGCTGTAATCGTTACACAATAGCTTAAATAGCAGTTTTATAATATCCTGCTTGTTTATTACATATCTTTTCTGTTTATATAATTTGTCGTTTACAAGCTTTGCAAAATGATAATGTTGATGTTCCATTATATACAATTCTAGTAGAGCAGTTTTATAACTGTCTTTCATAAATGAGTTTCTTGATACTGGGTTCGAGATGCTATGGGAGCCTTACGAGATAATGTGCAAGTTTGAACCTCGTCGTAAAAATTGCCCTGCCAGGTATCAACCCGCAAAGTTGAAGGCCACGGACTCCTTCTGTTATGAAAATGTGAACAAGACATATTTTCAGGATGTTATAGCTTTGTAAAGAAACATCACCCCACGTTTGTGTTTACATACAGTTATAGCACTCTATTAGATGATAATGTCTGCTCATACATTTAGTGTGACACAGTGATTCCACCAGAGCCCCCTGTGGGGGTGTCACCTCCGAAATCTAGATACCCCCAACTTTAATTTTTACGGTGAAAAATCGATAGGTACCGTGCAAAATTTCAATTATACCCTCCCAAGTTTGACTTTACACCCCCATCTTCTTCTTCCTTTGACATTGTAGAAACTGAAAATCTTGACGGAATCCCCGGTGGGACATGGTTGCTTTGTGTTATTGCGTGGCAACAAATAATGGACTGAAAGCCGTTTTTGTGCTACTGTTACACTCTACTGGATCAAGGAATTTCATTAAATGAATATGGATAAAGAAGAAACTTAAAAGAATCTGGTGCAGGTATACTGGGAAAATACCTCTCCTTCCTATGGTCTACACTCTAAAGTCACCAAGCAACGTAAAAGATACAAGTACGGTTTTGAGGCATAATTTTCAGCTAAGCAGCAACGCTTCAAAATTAATTTTAGCGAAATTCAAAGTTCATGGTAGAAATAAAGCTTGGGATATGAAAAAAGTGTGGTCTCTAATTGCTGTTAAGTGTGAAAGGTGCTTGAAATTAAAAATTTCCGAAATTTGTTATTTTTAATGGTAATTATCTTAAAACAGCATATCCCCTGGAAAAATCCAATTGTACTTTTTTGTAGCTGGAATTGAGCTGAATTGCATTTTGTCTATGGCCTTTAGGCATCTACGGCTCAGGCTGGAATAGGAGAGGGGAAGGATTCGGGGAATTGTCGGCCAGGGCCTATATTGACGATACATTAAGGGGAAAACCCTGGAAAAGCCTAAGTGAGGATGGTCGGCTGCTAGAGTTGAACCCAGGTCTGTATATGATACTAATGTGACGAGAAAGAAATGCGCAAAATAAGTACTGTATCTGTTTTCAATATACTTTTATATGTAGTGTAGAAAAAAACAACAACTTCAACATTCAAATCTTTCCGTGCGAAAAAGCACCCTAAAGAACCAGCATTGTTTCTATTTCGACAAGGACATTTTAATACTATTTTGACCAGTTCGATGCAAAGGACTACAATTATCAAGGATACTTCAAAGGAAACAATGATTTTTGTTTGAAAGTTCTATGGTGAACCAGTCTGCAGATATTATATTTTTCATAAGCGTCTGCAAACACAAATTTCGGCATGTGCCGCAATACCAAAAAGGAACCACGGAGGCGCCGAGACTCCGTGATAGAGCGTTAGCGTAACCTTCGGAAGGTCGTGGGTTCAATTCCAGCGGCCGACCATCCTGACCGAGGTTTTTCCAGGGGTTTTCCTCAGTCACACCAGGCAGATGCCGTGATTGTACCTTCAACTTGGGCCCTGGCCGACACAATTTCGCATCAGTTTTTCTCCCCTATCCCGACCTGAACCTTAGATGCCTAAAGGAGATAAATAAAAATAATTCAAAATTCACAAAGTAATAAATATGTCACTATGAATTAATCGGTTTGCGTAAAAATAAAAAGTTACCCGTTTTGAACTATTCTTATATAGGATATAGAAATGTTAAAATATAAATTTATATGAATGCAGTCGAGCATCCAAGCTAGCCGATTTCAGATAGGATGTCCTTAACGCAGTGAAGTACAGTATGTTATTATTATTTTCCTTGAAAACTAAAAGGAGATCCACTGTTTTCCCTTTTCCTAACAATTGCAGATATCTCCAGCGTTGGCGTAGTATTCGAGAGGTCCTGGATTCGACTCGAGCGGCCGACCATCGTCACTGAGGGTTTTCCAGGGTTTTCATCAGTCATACCAGACTAATGTCATGATGGGACCTTCAACATAGGCCCTGGCCAACACTTCTCCGAATCCTTTCCCCTCTCCTATTGTGGCCTGAATCTTAGATGCCTAAAGGCCATAAACAAAATTCAATTCAGCTCAATTCCAGCTACAACAAGGTACAATCAGATTTTTCCATGGGGGATGCTGTGATATTTGGCAGGGCAAATTTTTCCAAGGTTTCAAACTTGCACATTGTTAATCTCTTATGACCTATTTTCATAAAATGAGGAAAATAAAAATATATATCTATAAAAATAATTTAACTTCTAAAAATATAACACATTGTCTGAATTTCAAAATAATGGACCGAGCTGCTTTGACTCAGTAGTAGAGCGTTGACTTAGCATTCGGTAGGTCCTAGGATCGATTCCATCGGCCGACCATCCTGACTGAATCATCAGGATGATTCCTCCTCCTCAGGATGAATTTTCCTCAATCACGCCAGACAAATGGGGAGGGGGGTTGAAAATAACAAAAATAGCTGTAACTGTTTTATTATGTGAAATATTTGATGTGGTTTTTTTTCGATCTGCTTCAATTTTGTAGGTTGAGGACAGAGCTAGACACCCTCCAAATTTGATATAAATAGATTGAATAGGGGCTGAGAAGAAGTTCGGCCAACGGGCAAAAAGCGACAACGTTGAAATATTGCCAAATTTCAGAAATTATCCTTTCCGTTCGGTAGCCACGTTCTCCTTTGCTGTCGAACGGGTTGCATGAAACGAGTGACACATTTGTCCAAACTTCGGGATCTACCTCCGCCTGTAGGCCCAGTCGAAAGATTGTTTTACTGTTAATGGCATTTTTTATTTCAAAATTATATTTAACCACAAAGATAGCCATTTTTAGGTTTAAATCTGATCGAAACTATAGCTAGAATACATGTTATTGATGCAGAAAGTAATCAGTCGCATTTTTAAAATTATATGTCAGATTATGCCGCTTAACGTAATTCAATTTGGATTAAAATTATAGCCGTAATTACATAATATTGATCCGTAAAGCAAACTGACGCAATTTTGAAACAATATGTCGGATCATTCTGGGTAATATTAGTATCAATGGTATTTACGTACATAACTAATGTTCGAGCCAACTTTGATTCAATTTGGATGAAAAAATGTTTTCAGTGGTATTTCACTCCTTGTCAGTATTAAATTGATCGATTGTTGAAGTGTTCACGTAAATAATTGTTCACTACGAGCACACGCGCATTGTTCATTTTTCCGATCCAGAGGAGAACTAGTAACGTGACGATAAACTACATCCGGAGTTATTAGGGTGCGGATTTCGCGTAAAATGCCTATTTTCTCCTTGAGCGGAAGTCATATTTTGGGTCATTTGCAGTGCAAATACACCAGTTTTACAGTGGCTAAAGATGTGTATTTCATACGTCAGTTCCTAAAAATGTCTATTTTGGGTTAAATGCAGTTTTGGAATAAAAAATGTCATTAACAGTAAAACTAATTATGTTTAGCTTTTTCGTCACATTTACTCCTGATTGATACATCTTTATTTTTCAATCCCAATTTAAAGTGAAATTCGTAAAAGGCAGAAATTTGAAGTGAATGGCAAGTTTAAGCATCTATGAGACAGAATAGAAAATATTTTTCATTGGGTATCCTTCTGCAACCCAATTAAAGGATTCAATTACCACTTGCACATGAAAACCTACAATGAGTTGGATATGTGAAAGCGAGTAAAAATTAGGGCACAAGATTTTTCACTGTTGGGGTAAATTTTCCCTTTACCCTTTACAGAATTAAATACAATGGCATTGCCATTGAAAGCATTGTATGTACGGATTTCTGCTAGCGACGTTTTGCAATTGAAATTTATGCTGGCAATGTTTTGTGGTCGAGATTATTTCATTCAAAGTTTTGTCGCCGACATTTGTGCAGTCGAGGCTTTGACGTTGAGGTTTTTACTGTCGAAGTTTTGTCGTCGAGGTTCTTGCTGTCGAGGTTTTTGCTGTCAAGGTTTTGTTGGCGAGGTTTTGTCGTCGAGTTTTTTCTGTCGAGGTTTTGTCCTCGAGGTTTTATCGTCGAGGTTTTTGTTCGTCGGTGAAATGTATTGTCGGTGTTTTTACCTGTCGGTCAATTGTCTGTCGATATTTTTGTTGACGAGGTTTTGTCGTGTTACCTCACACGGTGACATTATCTGCTAAAACGATATGAAGGAATGTCAATACAGAGGCAAGAAAGTTTACTCTTTTTGATTTTAGTGATGTGTATGCGGCTTTCTTTTAAGATGAGTATGCGGTAGACGTATTAACCAAACTGCATTAAATCAACTCATCCTTTCAAGATGTAACCACTTGCAAGCTGATAACAAAGTTAAGGCAATCCAGATATAAGCTCTTTGCGGTTAGAGTATGTCAAAAGTAGTGATTTTTCTCTCTTCATGACCTTAGAATATATTTTCTAAATTACAAAGAGCGTTCTTTACATCCTGAGGTTTGTGGTTCTGTTTTTATCGTATCTCTATACCTTTGATACTCAGATTGAAAGGTAGCTACTTTCAGGAAAGTTACATGAATTTAACTGCATTCCAGAGAGATCTATTCCTTTATTTTTAATAGTTCAACTAAGTTGTTAGTAAAACCAAAAGAACAGTGTTATATTAGTTGTGAATGTGACATTCAAACTAAATTTCTAAATTCGAAGTTAACAACTTTTTAATGCAATAACTAACTCTATGGCTTACGGTATTCGCAAGTTCATCACCGCAGTAACAAAACGTTTGCCATTGGATTTTATTATCCGCAACATCAAGCCAGTTTTTATTACGAACATCTACCTCTCGAAGATCTCTTCTAATATTGAGCTCCTAACGACATTTTGGTCTTCCCAACAGTCTCTTTTTCTCCGTATTGCCAACCACGATGGAATATAATCTCAGTTTACCCCCTCCGAGCTACATGGCCTGTCCATCTTAGGTGTCGCGATTTTATTATTGTTGCAAGATCGGCTAATTCGTACAATACGTTAAGTTATTCATTATATAGTCTCCTTCATTTCCCAGTCATCTGGTCCCGTTCCGGCCCGTATATTTGTCTTAAAACCTTATTTTCAAACCCACGTAATTCATGTTCATCTGCTAGGGTCGAACTTCAACTTTCGCAACCGGCAGGAGTGCTGTTCTCTATATTTCAATTTCAATTTTCTTGATATTAATCGCGAGGTTACGAGTTTCTTGACATATTAGAAACATGCGTTGCCCGATGCTAAGCGATTTTTTTTATTTCTCACCTGATCTCGTTTATGCTTGTTACATATCGGACATTCTCGAGAAAAGCGACACAATCGATAAAGTGTAATTTTGCAGGATGTAACAGCACGCTAACGAGAATCAGTAGAAATAGTGAAAGAGGATGAAAATTGTTCAACATTATCCAGATTAACATAAAATAAAACAAAAATGAAAGAAAATCTAGATAATATTAAACGACAATCTCAACACACCATATCCCATGTCCACAAATTCAGGCAACATCAGTCGGTGAGAATTTGACAAAACCAACCCACAAATAAAATTGATCGATGTGTTCACCTTGTTGTTATAGCTAATTACCAAATTATTGTAATTTATACTTATTACTAGTTTGATTTTCAAAGGATAATGAAAAATTTTAATTTTTCTGAGATTTTTTATAAAAGAAATAATTGCAGTGAATACAAAATCTCATAAGAGACTAGAAAACAGACAGGCAAATAGATTACCAAAACGACGTAATCTTTGTTTCTTCCAATACGTTCTTGCAAAAGAAATTCTGTATAATAGGCACTATAATTCATGCAGACAAATTCATTCAAACAATCAAGCAATCAATCAAGATTTTAATCATTATTATCTTAAAATACTTAGTAACAATGAAATTAAATTCTTCTTTGAATTTAAATACACCCTTAATTTGTGGCATGACTTCCAAGTTCGAATATTTGGTTCTGTCCTCACATAATCCGAAACCATAAAAGTTAAATAAAACAAATAACTAACTTCTGCAATCCGAATCTCTCGAATAATGGTTCAATTCTTAACAAAACTTGAAAAGAAAATAATATGAGAATAACTAAAAATTTAATAACTGATCCTACCAGACTTAGGTGATCAATAGCAAACTGAAGGAAACCACAGAAGGTCAAATTTTCCTTGTTAGTCAGACGGAACTCAATTAAATCGGAATTTTCGACCAACTCTGCACACAAGTTACCTAGTCCTGATTTCCCTACTTTCCGGCTATTAAATCTACTAAGCAATACTTCATGCATGAAAATAAGCACTATCAGATAATGAAATACTTGATATAGGAACCGGACCATTTGATTCACTTTTCTAATCTGTCCCTTTTCAAGGTACCCAACATTTTTTCGTATAGAACGGTTATAGAAAGCATTCGCCTGTACAAATATGAATACAACCACTCTACTATACTTAGTATTGTAATCACTACCACTACTAATGCTAATCAAAATGACAATAATATAGAATGGAAAGATCTTACCAAATCCAATACAGCACAACTTCCATTGCTCATCTGAAGACAAATTCTCAGTTTCGTTTCTGATTTCAAATGGAAAATCCTCACCGCTGATAATAATAATATACGAAGGAATATTCGAATACAGTATCCAAGCCACAATTTCACACTGGTACGAATTGTACATACTTAATATAAACCATATCGGCATTCAACTAATCGTGCTTGAATTGAACTTTTTCTGAGGATAAGACACAAGTTCCACTTAAAAATTCTACTTCATCACCTTTTGATATACAAAATCGATCTGCTTGGTCAGACCAAAACCCCGCGTTCACAGCAAAGTAATTTGAATCATAGCCTGCAGATGGCAGAAACATCGCTACAACCAATTGGTACCTTGCTCATAGAGGAGAGTAGTTGAGTCACAGTTCAACCATTTATTCTGAAAATGATTATATATTATTTTTATATTCTAAGGAGCCTTTTTTCACTCAAATAAATTCTAGCAACAACGAATAAAATAAAGACACACATTAGACCTCCCTAAGGAAAGTTTACAATTTTATGCTCCAAAAAACAATTAAACAAATGTCAAACCAAATAATTTCAAATATTTGGAAAAACTTACAAGACTCCTCCCCAAACTCGATTCATAAATAAAAAAATCCTCAACCAATCAAATCCCGCACAAACCACTAAAACCAAAAGAAAAGATAGAAGAAGGAATAACTAGAAGAAAACTAAAAAACTTCTAGGAAGACTAAAAACCACTTACATACCTATTCCCATCACAAAAAATACATCTATCTACAATCACTACTCAATTATGAATCGAATTCACAAAAGGAACCATATCAAGATCTCCCAAATAATAGAAATTATCGAAAATTAACAAATTTGCGCGCGCAGGTTATAATATTTTTACCCATAATGATAAATTTAATCCATTATCTGAATACCATTACATAAAAAAATATATAATACATATGATGAATAATGATGCCACGTAATACTACATTTATTTTCCTCATTCCTTGTACAAAGTTGAAGATTTATTTCCATTCCGGACTATTAATTCATTAACAACTTGACATATGCATTTACCATAGATTAGCATACATTCAGGAAACTGGAACAAAACAAAGAAAACCAACAGTACAAAGCATAATAAACATACACTACATAAACAAAGCATCATTAAACAACCATCCTAAAATATATGTACAAAAACAATGAATTAATTAGAAACATTAGCATCCTGACGAGATTCACGAAATTTCTTAACTCAACTAACACGTGACCTACACATCATTCGTATCTTCTACATTTCTTAGCAATAATGTATTTACTGTAAGAAATTTCTCAATTACGAATGGTCCTTCATACTGGAACGCAAGACTTTTAGTGAATTTATCAGCAAGGTTAGATTTAAGCTGTCGCTTGATGAGAACTTTCTCTCCGACTTGATAGCTTACAGGATTTCTTAACTGATTATACATTTTCTGCCTACGTAGTCAAGCATGCTCCATATTCCGCATAGCTTGAGCCCAAATATTCGGTGAATGATTTTCTCTTTTAACTAAGTCAATTTTCCACACTACATCAACTGGATCATTCACATTATAATTATAAATCAAACTGAATGGACTACACTTAGTTTCTGTATGTACAGAAGAGTTGATAGAAAATTCTAAACAGTACAAATATTTAAGCATTCCGTTTGCTTTCCAATGCAGAAAATACGAAGTTCCTGTTTTACTGTAGAAATGAAACGTTCCGAAGCGTTCGTAGCTGGATGATACAGCGAACATCTTACATCACGTATGCCCAATTTATACAAGAAATCTCTAAATAACGCAGATATAAAAATGCTTGAATTGTCGTGAGAAATCGCTGTACAAAAACCTCTTCTACAAAATAATTTATACAAAATATCCGTAACAATCTTACTGGATAAATCCTCAAAGGTTCAAGTATTACAGTCTTGGTACAACTATCCACAATTGTGAGAATAAACCCATATCCTTTAGATGGACTGATTTTTCCTATAATATCGATATACCATAAAGCATTAGCTTCTTTTTCTTATTTTGAAATAAGCCGTCCTTGACGTTTCTCATTAGTACGTTTCGCTAACTGACACGGAATGCATCCGGTAACATATTCACTTATTTGCTTCGACATACAGTCCCATGTATAGCGTGCAGATATTTTTCGCAAAGTTTTCAGATAACCCAAATGACCTGAAATATCCTGTATGTGATAGAACTCAATATGTTCGGTATCAAAACCTCAGGAATACAAACTTTCAAAGGGTTGATATATGCCCTAGTTCTTTTACACAATATGCCACTTACCAACTGATAACCTGGAACATCTTTCTTATTTTGGAGATCTAAAATAAGAGGATACAATTTAGGATCTTTATATTGATGTTCTTTAATGGACAATTTGGCCCATGGCATTGCCCAAAAATTGACACATACTAAGTTTCGTTCATGTTCTTGCTTATCTATATCAGAATGCTTAACATCATATTCGACTGGATTATACATTCCCCTACAGAGAGCTCTGGCAGAATCACTGCCTTGATACATGCTCGATTTACAGTTGACGTTAACGCCATTGAGCTGGACGTAAACCATCTTATGGATAAACGGCAGGCTCACCCGTCACACTAGTCCGGTGAGTATAAAATGTTTGACTTTTAAATTTCAGCATCTTGTTCATTAGAGTAATGCAGTTCTTGCAATAACATAGTTACTTTTTTTGTAAGAAGAGAGGTTACTAATTTTAATTCTGGGTTCCATGAAGTTTAATAATTCTCCTGGACTTGAAATGGTTTAGAAGCGCTGAGCCCAAATATTACTTTTTTGTTGTTTAAAAAATTCATCAGGAACATTTGAGTGAGAGAATAAACAGGGTCGGCTCTCCCACACAGGACGCCAAAATTTTGTGAGAGACAACCATTTCGGGTGCGAGTGTATCGAAACCGGTAAAATAGTATAGGGCAAAAATTTCGAGACTATTTTATTTTTATTTTATTATATTTAATCTCACTTTATTAATTGTTTATTTCGTCAGTTATTACAAATTTTCGAAGCAAACTTTTGTTATTAAAAATTTCAAAATATCAGTAGAATCATTATGTTGGTATATTTCACTAAGTAAGCTATTTTTATGATAAAACAAATACTAAACATGAATTTATTCTTACTAAGTAATAATTAACTACTTAAAAATTCTCGCACTCTAGGTTAAATCAATTAGTGCACCGGCATGGAGGTGCACAGTGCGGCGGATTCCTAAAAAGCTGGCCAAAAGTTTAAAAAGTAATTAGTTTGGATTTTTTTCATGTTGGGTTGGTTACAGTACATCTGTAATGGTCAGATATTAGTTATCAAAGTGTTTATTTCGTTTTACCTGTCCCAGAATAGGAGTCGCAAAGCTACCTTTGTTCGATTGGCATTGATTGTGTTACTGAGGCAGTAAACGACGCACGTGTTGGAAGTTGTACAAAAGCTTTAGATTGAAGCAGGTCATAATCAAATAAAATTGAATCAACGTTTGAAAGTACGTAGAATATATAAAAAAGTTATGAAATAATAATTTATCAAATATAAATTATGAGTGGAACAATAACTGTTATAGAATTTTATTAATTGAAATCGTTAAAATACGGTATGTTATTATGAAAAAGTTATGTTGCTTCATGTTGCTCGGCTGTCAGACTTATTGTAAGTTTATATTAAAAAGCATGTTCGTCAATATAAAAAAATAAAAAAAGGTGCCCGAAGTTGCCCCTGTTTATTATTCAATCGTTTCAAAATGGCGAACCCAAAAATCCATTTTCCACATAATTTCAGCTAGAGTTACGAAATTTGGCACAAAGGTGTATTATCACGAGTAGTTTAGGAAAATATTACATTTTTAAAAAGTCGCCATCTTGGATCCAAAATGACCGCCAAACCTATTTCTTATAAAGTTCAGAGCTTAAACCACTGGAGCTAGAAACACCAAATTAGATATGAACGTACATGATCACTAGTAGATTAAAAAAATATTACAAAATGTTTTCAAAATGACGGACCCAAAAATCCATTTTTCACACCATTTAAGCTAAAGGCAACGACATTTGCCATAAAGGTAGTTTACGAGTAGTTTAGGTAAATATTACAATATGTTGAAAAAGCCGCCATCTTGGATTCACAATGGCCTCCAAAATCCAATCAGGAATCATTTATAAAAAAAAAACCGTAATATTTCATTAAAAACAATTTTCATTTAATTATTCGCTAAAATGTTGTTAAAGGGTTTAAATTTAGCAACTCTGACTTCAAATTCGTAATCAGCAACCTAAAAGCCATGGACATTATATTCATCTTGATTGTAATATTATATACAGGCTGTTCCACGAATAGGGGTTGTCAATAAGGAATGAAGGGTTTACATTTTGCAACTCTGACTTCAGATCTATAATCCGTTACCCAAGAAAAACCGAGTACAGCTTTTGAGATCATTCGGTTGTGTTTTTTACTTTTGGCCAGCTTTTTCTGAATCGGCCGCACTGTGGGGCGCCACAAATGCCGAGTTGAATTTTTTCGAGATTTTAGTATTGGCATATCAGTGAAATTGATAAAAATTGCTGTTGTTACTGTATGAGTTCGAAAAATTAAATTACTATTTATGAGGGCGCATCGAAAATTTGGAACAGAGCGCCGATTGACTTAGGGTTCTGAGAGTAAGGTATATTAGTGTTCTTTGATTGAAAAAAGATTTAGAATTGTCACATAATGTACTATTTCGTACAAACTTTTACATATTATTTTTATTGCATTATATAGGTAACTTAACCACAGTTAATAGAAACATATCGGAACTTTTATCTCTTGTGCACGTGATGAACAATTAATTTAACATTTATATTTTGTTGGGTGAATGTTAAAAATGTTGAAGTAAATTGTGATTAAGTTACCCATATAACGCAATAAAAAGTTATTGTATGTAATAGTTATACAAAGAAAAGAAATATTCTAATCTAATTCGATTTAGAAATGAGGGCTATATCAGGCTATAAAATGTCTTATCTATCGTTTATCTATCGTCTTATCTATCCTTCATGTGATGTTTCATATGTAAAACTGTTTATACAATGAATTTGAAATGTTTTAGTTTTAGACTAGACGAGGTTGAGTCATGTCAACGGAACAGTTGGATTTATAGATTAAATTCTTACCAAATCGCATTTACTCTTCTTTTTATTACTTACGTCGCTTGAGCTGCACTGCTGGGGTGAAACACTCCAGGTCAGTGCTGTAATACCAAGTGTCGTCCCGCTCAGCGCGGTGGATAAGTTCTGAGTTATCCAGGGCACCTTGGCATCTTTGTTAATACTTGATCTCTAAAGAATAAACACATATCAAGTAAGTTACGTAGTGGTATATACGTCAACATCGCTAGCCGGAGACTTATAGATAGATTATTCTAAGCTTGATAGTGGACTGAACAGTAAATAAGTGTTACTGCGAAGATATAACTACTTACATCAGACGTATAAGAACTATTACAACTATTACATCTGTATACAAAGTTTGATTGCTGGATAGAAGAATTCATCATTATTCCATTAAAAACTTGGCCTAACCGTTGGTTTAAACTAGAAGCTTTTCTAACGAAGTACTAACGTAAGAAATTGGTGCACTAAGAAGCAATAATGATGCACTAACCATTGACGCTAAATATTTCGTTAGTGCTTGAAGTGGCAAGGCTACTGTGACCTTGGTTCCACAAAGGTTTTTAACTTCTAAAATCTACGCTAATGAAGCATTAACCATTGTCACTATATTTATCCTTTTTGTGGAATTACGGATAGTGCATACCACCTAGCGCGTAAAGAAATTATTAAATATCACAAGACACATACGAAACCATCATGCACTTCGTAATTTTAAATAACCATCGAGCTATTTCACAAGCTCATACTTTGAACTGCGAGTTTCGAATGTGAAACTATTAAAAATGGAATGTTGCACTTAAACTTCAATAGAAGCTCGACAGAAATGTATCAGCAAAAGGTTCCCAAAAATTTTAAAACTGCTTCAGAATTTTAAAATCCATTTCTACATCTACAGCAGAGATTACATGTCATGCTTTGAAGCAAATAAAATACCTTAAACTTTAAAAAATCAAACTTTTAAACGCGACAGAATGAACTGGCAGTTCTAGAACAGAAAGATATAACCAAAGTGAATCTATAAGCCTTAATAAAATTTGTCGAGAGACTTTCGCTATTGAGAAAATCTGCCCTGAAGTTTAAATTATGGCTAAATTTGTAATAAAATTATGGCTGAACAAATCAAACTACAACGATATAATCTATTTCTCTTTCTTCGAACAATAATCACATTGATCTAGAATTACGGAAGAAAGAGAGAAACATGAATATTCAAATTGAGTTGCATAACTCCTAGGATATGACTTTCAATTTGGAAAACATACGGTCTTCATGCCCTTGAGAAATGATTATCTACGCTACTGACGTGCTTTGTCCATTCTCTTAATTTTACAGGAGAGCGTTTTAAAAGTACACAATTAGCATTGCGTGCACCTGAACATCAAATAAAGATCTGCTTGTAATATACGAACTAACAATGGACATCACCCAAGTGTCCGGTTCCGATTTCAATGTAATTGTATTTCTTGATAGAGGGCATGTATACATTATGTCTGATGACAGAAATTGTTGCCATGGCGCATGTTTTTTAAAGTTATTGAATGTTGAAGAGTTGTGATGTAGTTATTTTCAGGGTAAGGCTAAAGTCCCTTAACACCCCTTGTAAACTGCGTGTGAATAATAAAAAAGTGAAGAACAACCATATTGGTACATATTAGGCCTAAAGGGAAGTTGTATGGTAGGTGTGACCTTGACGGCAGCCATCTTGAAATACGCCATTTTGAATCCGAGTCAATTTTCGCAAATAAAAAGCAAAGCATGTGACACCTCATTGTAACAGCAATGTTCCCACAAATTCAATGGTATGTTTATTTTTGCTCTATAGTTAACCAGTGCGAAGTTAGGCTCGTGTTTGCTACATTTATTGGTTTTGCGAATTATTGTTAGTGCATGAAAAGTGTTGGGATGAGCTTCCGCCATTCTTTCTGAATTTTTAAGAGTTGCGATGTAGTTACTTATTTCAAACCACAAAACATGAAAGATCGATAGGCCTACGACACGTGAACAAACAAAGGTGAAATTGTAACCGATTCACTTTAGATGAACACAAAATTGTCTGGAAATATAGCGGACAATGTTACGCAAACGACAAAAAAAATCAACTTCAAAGGAACAGCAGCAATCAATAGAAAATAGCAAAGAGGCATAATAAAGCTATTCCCAACACGCTTTACAAATATGAACTTCCTTTGGTTCGACAACAATCGCTAAAAAGCAAATGAGAAATAGTTTTTTTGATTGGAGAAAACAACTGTCACAGAAAATAAATAAATAAATAAATAAACAAGAAAGAAATATAAAAGAAAAAAAAAGACGATTAAGTTAGACAACATTCATAGTTTTTCTTCCTTCTTGAAATTAATGTTAACTTTGGTATCAGGTGACTGCAAGGTAAGCGTTGTTGTTTCGTTGTGCGATGATTCAATAAAAGAGTTGTTGAAGGTCAGATGTGTGTCTGTTAGTTTTCGTTTGCATGTGGCTGGGGGCATCGGTACATTACAAGCAGAAGTGGACGTTTCTCGTATTGTTCACGTGAATACAACTTGAATTGTGTTTTAATAACATGTTACTTTTGGTTTAATCAACTTTGAATTTACCATAGTGAAAAAATGGCAAAAATTAACCGCTTTAATGTTGTTAAAATGCACTACGAGGAGTTCAAAAATACGACTCATGAGACACCAATCAATGCTCATGAGATTGAATTAAAGTCTCAACTGGTGCAAATTATTGACGAGTGCGAATCTTCAAGTACATTGTGCATCGAGAAGACTACGGATTTGAATTTCAATGAAATGGAGCTGAACCGGAAGACGGCGGATCACTTTGTTACGATAGTAGCAATGTTTCGCAACCAGAGGACGAAGCAGCATCGAGTTTCACATCCCATTCAAGTCCTCCAAGAAAGGTACGTAAAAATTATCTTTAGAAACTAAAAATAAAATTGTTGAATATTGGGAAAGTGGGAAAATGGGGGGCGTTTACATTGGAGAACTGTTTCAAAGCGTTATCGCGCTGTCACTAGAGAACGACAATTAAGATGAATTAAAAATAAAGTTAAAGAGACTAGAAATCGATTTGACAAACTAAAAGAGATCGATCAACATACCTTTAATGAGTTTATTAAAGCAAAATAAAAAAAACTTATTGTACATGATTCTGATTTAAAGCGATGAATACTTTTGAAGTAAACAGAAGTCAATGTCAAGACTTTACGGCATCACCTCACTGAATTTGTAAATTCAAGCTAAAACATAGAATCGTATCAAAAAAAATAACCAGATTCATAACCCACGGTTATTCTGCTGAAAGTAAAGACGTCAATCAAAATGCGTGTGATTT
>JAGDQP010031579.1:0-21855 GCA_022664845.1 Lepisma saccharinum
GTTCTCCCATCAAACGGAGAAGAAGGCTGATTCACACCGATCAGCAAGAAACACGGAGCCAAGCATTGACTAGGATCCAATCAAAAACAAGCACTAGATCCAAGTCAATGCTGCGTGACTAACGAAAACCAGAATAGATAACGACTGAAAACCAAAGAAAAATTAAAACGAAACACGCTCAAAGCGTGACTAAAATCAAACAAAGAAAATGAGCTAAGGAGAGCACGAAAAGAAACAGAACGTACCAAGAAAATAAAAGGGGAAGAAAAATAAAAATGGAACAGCAACTAGGCTGTTATATAGGCTATTATTTACCTAAAATATCCTGGATATTGTTTAGTTCCATATATGTGAATGAAACTAAACACATAATACATCTGACTACAGAAATCGTAAACACCTTGAGTACTTCCATGAAAATATACACAGGCAGTAGAAACTGTAATGTAACTAGTGTGATCTGGTTAAAATGACTACGAGGGTTAGAAAAACAAAACCGCGGAACATAGTCATATGAATATTTGTTTCGAGTAAGCATAGGAATGTAGGCAGCTACTATTAACTAGAGCCATCCAGCGTGAAAAATAAAAGTTACAGAACAAAACGTTTGCATATAGTTGCAATATGACAGGCACCACACTAGTTAAGGGTTAATAATGTCCTCTCAATGACGTCTAGATCTTCCCAATGGTCACTTTCCCTCTGGCTTTCCGACCATGATGAAATATAATCGTTGTTTCCCTCGTCCGAGCTACATGCTTCCCCCATCCTTAGGACGTCATCTTCATGCGATAGAAGGCAATGGCAAATCACCATCGGTTCACCTAGCTCTGAGACCTTCAGGTCAAGACTTGCCATTGGGCAGAACATCCATCATCATCATCATTGTTCTTAATAATTTAACAAGTCTTTTCAACAGCACACTACTTACTGAGCCACCGTAGCTCAGTTGTAGAACGTTGGTGTAGCATTCGGGAGGTCATGGGTTACATTCCAGCGGTCGATCATCCTGACAGGTTTTTCCAGATTTTTTGCTCGAGCACACCAGGCAAATACAGGGCGGCACCTTCAACATAGGTCCTGGCCGACATCTTCCCGAATCCTTTTACCTCCCTTATCCCGCCCTGAGTCTTAGGTTCCTAATGACCTTAAATAAAATTCAACACCACATTATGGGCTTAGAATTATTTAAATTTTAAATACACAGATATAATTATATTTTTTTTCTACGAGAATATAACCACTTTATTTCCAATTGACCTAAATGAAAACGATTCAGTATTTCTGAATGTAAGAATACTTGTTTTTACGGATATTTCTCTTTAGCCTTGAGGGACAGTTTCATAACGATGGATCTAACACCTTCGCATCAAACAATTCTAATCAAAGATGTGTTTTTCTTTTACATTTATAGCAGACATAATCTGCACGAAAGAGCGTCTTACATATTTGTTTTTTACGGAATAATATTAAATAATTTTAACTGCCGTAAAACTATACATTACTGCCTTTCTTATGTCTCTCAGTACAACCGTAAGCTGTAGAGGAGATCGGCATTTTCTTCTCAAATACAAACGAAACAACTATAATAAATAATGCCAAAGAGCGAAGCATAGGAGTCATATGATAGCAGCTCACAATACGTGTTGTTGCTAAACAAACATACTCTCGCTCAACTTTCAAGTAGCGCCGCGTTAGCAGCGCCGATCCTGACTCTAGTGGAGGATTTATAACTCTATGACGTATACGCTTAGGCAGGTTAGCAGGGTATTACTAAGGTTTTTGTAACAAGTTGGGAGTTTACAAGACTTTTATGTTGTACTACAGCCAGACTTATCGAGTTCTTTTTAATAAACTGGAACTATTACTGAGGTTTTCAATTCCTTCTTTCTCCATAAAGAACTTGTAAATTTGTAGTTCGTTGGCGGGTGCCGTTCCTCCATCTTTTATTAATTCAATTGGAGTGTTGTTAATTTCTGGTGACTTCTATTTTTTTCATTTCTTTATGGCAATTTGTAACCTCAGTCTCGCTACATTCGAATGCCCATGATTCTGTAGTAGAGATGTCAAATTCCTCTGTTTATTCTTCGTTGTGTAATAGCAAAAAATAACAAAGTTGTATTGCGGAAAGCAGGTCTACTGAATCCTAGTAACCTACCTGGTTATCAACACTGCTACTCATCTCAATAAAACTGTTGTTTATAATTGGTTGCTATGTTGTATAGAATGTACTCTAGACATCCACCGTACTTCATATGGAGCTCTTTGCTGCTCTTTGTGTTGACACTTGCCGAGAAATTCTCTAAAAACTACGATTTCCTGCTGACATAATAAAAAGTTCATTTACAGCCACTTCCATATTGCGTCCACCACAAATCCACCTAGTTTGGAAGTTTAACAAAATCAGAGTTTTTGTCAATTTATTTCCACAGTTTGGAAGTCTTCATTCTCTGACTTGAGACATTCGATAAGTGACATATTGGAACTCCTCGCAAATATCTCCAAGGATGATTTTATTTGTGTATAACTCATATTCAGCTGCCATGTTTCTTTCCCTTTCGATCACAGTTCAAAAGTCAAGGGAGAGGAGTTTACGAACACCCTGTATTATTCAGAAACAATATTAAGTATACTTTCTAAAATCATAACGTTCAATATTCCGTATGTAAGTATTATAACTCAACCTCGAAATATATTCTTTAAATACACAAGGTTCATTGTTTCATACCGAAGTCTTACTTCAATAAACCTTATTGGTCAATACCATCTTTTAAAACTTGTCTTAGTCATGTGGACCTACGTCTTTGAATTAAACGTTTTATGCAAAGCCTTAGTTATAAAGTTTTTAACGTAAATGGATTACTTGTAACAATGTAGTTTAACATGCATTAGAGTGTTACAACAGGCAGTGTCGATAGCTTTGGAAAGAGGTCATAATTTTGGCCAGAGGGGGAATAAACCCAATTTTTGATAGGTTTGTTTTAAGCAACCAATCAATGATGAACATAAAAAAGCTGTCACGTTTCTCGCTTTCTATTGAAGACGTTCGATGCGCAAATGAAGAACTTATTTTCAAAAGGGGAGCATGTCTAGTGAGACAAATTTTTTAGTAGGTGTATACAAATATTTTTTTTTTCGGGACGAAGAGCATTATATTGTACGAATTATCTAATATTATAAGTAAATGCATTGTTTAGTTACAACACTTGATCATTCGCCCAATTACAGTGCTTGTACTCCGAAAGAAATGCATTTCGTTACGCCTATTGAAACAATGCTCCATTGGACATGAGCCCCTTTTTAAAATAAGCTCCTAAAATGAGCATACCTGACTTTCGATGGGTTTTATTGTGTGTAAAATGTAGAAAGATAATAAAACTTGCTTATTTTAAAGTCTATTCTTATAAGAAATGCAATATTTTTACAGCGCATTTCAAAGAAACTTTAAAAAAATCAATATTGAATAATCTAATAAGTTACCTTGTCTTCCTAATTGATCACTAATAACAATTTGCATGAAATTAAGGAGTGTACTGCTAATGTTTTTGAAAAAAAAAATATGGAAACTTTTCTTTTGTGCAGAAGCTGGCACACAGATTGACTTTCATTGTCGGAGGAAGGAAATAGCTTTTCATAACGTGCTTTGCAAAGCCCCTGCCTCGTCTGTTCCAGCAGCTTCTTTATAAATTGAACTCTCACACCATCACCCTGTGTGCGTTTCACAGCTACGCAAAGCTAGCCGGATTAACCTGCAGACCCATCATCTTCCCCTTCCCCCCCTTCCCCTGCTTTTATTAAATTTACGTCTAAATTCACCTTTGTGAGAGATAGCAACGAGGAGATTGGATAGAAGCTCCCCAGCAAAGCTGTACTGAGAACCGTGTTTTCCAGAACATGTCACGATACACTTTGTGGAATTTTACATGCATTCACCCGAATTTTACTTTAAAATAGGAATTTTAAAAATTCATGTGTCTTTGATTACAGAAAAATGTGTGTGAGAGGACCGGAACATATGTATATGCGTGTACATTTTTGAGTGTATTGATAACATGTTTGGAAGCAATGACGTGCATTGCGGACTGATATTGATATCACATAAGCCTTTCCTATAGGAACACTACCATTGATTTGTTCTCTGATAGATTGTTTTCCTTTATGAAACATTCATTGGCTAGATGCTTTTAAATACAAAGTCATCAGTATCTATGTATATTGTTTTATTTATGTATCTATTAAATCAATAAATGTGCGAATAAGTAGATAGATAGATAGAGTAATTCACTCATTCAGTGATTTGTTTGTTTGTTTTTTTGCACCTTCTAACTAATTATCATCCAGTTTCTGCATATTCTCCTTTATTACCAATAAATTGCGTTACACACAGACATACTGAATATCTACTGAAATACATTATATATGATACCTAGGTGATGACATTATATCAAGGTTGCTGTAACATTACATTTCATTACCAAATTAATGTATTCACACATAAACATATACTAATGAAACACATAACTTAACTTTCAAAATTACGAGGGTCGTCCAGAAAGTAAAGAACGATTGGGCATAACTAAAAAAACATCTAAAGATATAATTACAATACTTTATTTACAATGTGACTGGACCTTACTCTAATTTTCAATGTAGTCGTCGTAGCGGTCGAGACACTTATTGTAATGAGGGACAAGTTTCTCAATACCGCTGTTGTACTCTTCTGCCGCCATTGACTTGGTTCGTACGTGGCTGCTTCTTTAAAGTCCTCATCATTTGAAAACTGCTTCCCATGTAAGATATTTCTGGGTAAGGTGCTCAAAGTGAAACGCCTGGTTTCCTGAAATTTTGTCAACCCTTTCAAGTCATCTGTAACCGTCATTAAGTTTCGTTCATTGCACTGTCACCATAAACTTGCTTTATTTGCCTAAAAATCTCAATAAGCCGAACATTTTGTGTATTCAAAAACCGAATAACACCACGGATTTCACACTTGGTGAGATTTTCAATAGACACTGCCAAGCCGCGCCGCCATTTTGACAAACTGACAGGAACAATAGACGTGACCGCTCAGCAACGAAGCTCGGCTCACACTGAGGCTGGGAGGGGAGCTAACTCACGCACAAGTAATAGCGGTGGTGGAGGATCTGCCCTAGGCGTGGTGCGCAAATGTTCTTTACTTTCTGGACGACCCTCGTAACAGAATTATGTGGAAGAGTACACAGAGATACAAGTTTGAGAAAGAAAAGAGAGAGAGAGAGAGAGAGTTCGTAATGAAAGACTTCAATGTAAAATCAGTAACTAAGGAGATCAGAACCACGAAACTGAGAAATGTTGGATTTGTCAAAAGGAACCAGAAGAGCAAGACTAGTGGAATTTGCAGAAGTCAACACACTGTTCATTTGGAATACATTTCTCAGAAGAAGAAAAACTTTCAGAGAAAGTGGACATAGAAAGGCCGAAAATCGAACTAAAAATTAAACAGATTATGTTGTATCGAATTATAATGAAATCGTTCAAGGTGTATCTGTTCTGAGCAGTTTCAAAATGTCAAGTAATCATAGGATGATGAAGTGTACAAGTAATTTGAAACTAAATCCAAAACTGCGGAGGAAGATACTTATCAAATGGACACCTCTAGGTACCATATGGACTCTTTCTATATACACGTATTCTAAATTTGTAATAAACATATGTTAAGTTGACAACAATTCATTACTTGTGACACTCCATCGTAAAGTTGTGGTTAGTTTCATAATTTACATCATATCACTTAAGTTTTACTTTGATTCGTGAAGTAAAATTTTGAAAATACTGTATAGGCGTTCCTATACAAATGTTGCCATCAGCTTGCATTTAGGATCCTAATATTGTTATTGAGACACAACGTAACTATTGATGTCCAATAACGTAACTGGACCAAAAACGTCATACCTCAAAGTGGTATACCGGAACAACTTTTATTTTCTTTCTTCTCAAACTTGTTTTTCAGTTAGGAAGCATTCCTAAGGTCATTTTAAGACACAGCTTCCAATTGTCTACTTTTCCTAAACTTCCCTGACCAACTCCATTCAGTCTATCTTCATTATTTGTAAGAATAGCAGGAGAAGTCAGTGCAAGGAAAGTAGCGTCAATTCGCCCAATATGGAACAGAAGCGGAGAAGCAGGAGCAAGTCTAAGAAAGCCAGTAAACAACAACTTCACACAAAAAGAAAAAAATATCTCCAAATAATTGACAAAGCATCTGAGAAAGAGATACAGGAAGATCACCAATTGGAATCAACCTCATCTTCCAGAAAAAGTGAAGAAAATTGCCATACAAAGGATATATTAGAAGAAGAAGAAAAGGCAAACACAAGTGACGAAAACCCTTCGTCTATCAACAAAATTTCCTCTTCTTCACCCTTTTCTCTCTCAAACTCTCCTAATAGCCTCAACAAATCTCTATCTACCTCCAATCTAAATATCAGTAAATCCTCAAAGTCAGTCAATCCTTATATTCCAAATAATCCATTTCTTCCAAAATATAATACAATTATTTTAGATCCAAATAACGAAGAACATACCCAGATAAATAATCCAGATGAACAAATCGATAATCAAACCATACAGGAAACAGATGACACCACCAACTAAAATATGTTATTTTGATACGCAATGTCAAACAGGAACTTAATGAATCCACTATCCCTGTACAATAAAATCAATGAGAAACCTCCCAACCTTAAACAAGCAGTATGTCAAACCGAGAAGCTTTCAGGATATAAACTTCATGTCAAGGACAGTAAAAGCAAGGAAGCATTCCTTAAAACTTTCAAAGAAGCTAAATTGGGCCCTAGAGCCAAAATAGTTGTTTATAATGAAAAGAGATCGGATAATACAGCACCAGTAACTAAAACATATTTTTCTTGTGTTATCAAGAACATCTCCACAAATACGAAAGCGGAAGATACAAAACATACCTTTTCAAACAAGGAATTCCTATTACGAATGTTGTCAGAATAGAAAACCAGTAAAGGATCTCTTCTGTTGATACGATTATTTACCAAAGATCCTTCATTAATCAGTAAACTGCTTACAAATGGAATCACAATAGGGTTCACCAGGTATGGTGTTGCAGATTCCATTTCGAATGGTCGTTCATTCAAATGCAGATTATGCCTTCAATATTATTCTGGAGGAAAATTCCAAAACAAACCATCTTGTTACAAATGTGGGGAGAGTCATCTCAGTCACTTGCTCAATTCCACAAAATAAGAATTATTGCGGAACCTACAAGAAACAGGGTCACCGTACAGGTCTATATCAAATTGTCCTATACGTCCGTACCAAGGGAAACCAGACACCACAGCAAAAATATATAGATCTCAAAATAACACTCAAAAGAGTACAATTCCCATCGACCTGAGTTCAAAAGTACATCATACACCACCCAATGCACATTAAGATACTCACATTTTTTAGAAGAAAAAATACTACAGGAAAGCATACAAGAACAAACAAACAAAATTCTTAGATGGATGTCTTCAGTACTTTCGATGCTGCTGCCAAATAACTCACTCAATTCGTTTAACAGACTACAATTAGGTTTGAACCAGTCTGCCACAGAGTTTTTGAACTGCCAACTGAACATAATAAAATCTATTGACGGACACACATGCATCGGAAAGGAACATTTCATAAAAAATACCAATTCTAGTAAGGCTATCCCAACTGCAGAGAATGAACACTAATTAAAAACTATGTCCTAATAGAAGAATAATGCCACTCCATGGATTCGTGACGTCAAGTTGAAACATCTTCTAACCGAAATGTTTTTATAAAGGCAACACAAAACAATCAAACAACAATTCTAATTTTTCCTCAACAATCCCATTTTTTCCCTGGCAATTTCACTAATACTAGACTAATTTACTTCGTAAAAGAGCCTCATTTTTATCTAATCAAGCTGAAGCCTTCAGCATTAAATATATTAATTCCTTAACAATATCTAATTCAATCTAAATTGAATCTCAACTTCAATTAGATTACACTTCATTAAGGCTGTTTAGTTAATTAGTGTAATGTAAGATAAAGTTCTGTGGACTTTTTCATTGCTATTTAGCAAAAGAAATTTGACAATCTAATTTATTATTAAATAAAAGCTTTATAAGTACTTAGCTTCACTCATGAAGAATCTCCTGGATGTTTTGTTTGTGGGGAGGAGGGTGTGCCCTGCTGCGGGTTCGTTCAGAAGAGTTGCTTAATTTACACAAACAAGAATAAAGAAATCCTTCTCCCACGCAACATTAAAAGAATCAAAGTACGTACAAAGGTGGACTAATCTGGCCAGAAGTCGCCCCTGGGTAACCCTGCGGGCCCAGGGTAAATTTACTTGATTCATTCATTCATTGGCAGCGAGGCATGGACAATCGAAAAGAGATAAGAAAAATAATGAGGGGGAAATATATTGATAGGGTGAAAATTGAAGGGATATTCATAAGAAAAGGAAAGGAGACAGAAACAATGAGACAGAGAAAAAACATCTTGGTCGGGACACATACTGTGTAAACTTTGTCTGCAGAGAAGAATCCTAAATAAAGGGAGAGAGAGAGATAGAGCAGTGGAAGGAAAAACAAAAGTTGCAATGTTTGTTAGCAAGAAGAAGATATTAACAGATGTAGGAAGAAGTACAGTCGAGGAAGTGGTGAAAGTGCAGTTGACATCTGTCGTAAGATCGACCTACTAAAGAAGAAAGAAGATATTAATACCGGGATGTTACCTATAAGAATTCTTCTTGTCCTTCTGGAAACAAAACAAACTAGAGAACGAAGACGGGATATAGTCATAGATATTGATAAAAAAACAAAAGGCAAAGTTTTTGGAATTAATCCAGAGAAATGGAGACAGATAGAGAAAAGGAGCAACAGTAATTAATGGAGTTGAAAAGAAACAGAAAATGTCGAAAAATATGTCATGCCTTGTGTTAATATTAATGTGTTTCTAAGCGAGACATGAAAAGTTGGAAATTACATTTCCTACATTTTCTTGTAAAGAAAAAACATGAAAAAAATATTCAAGTACAGTAGACCAATATTCCCTTCCATAAATTTTAATTTCCACTGAGAGCCTCCGTCTCGCTTTCATAGTAAGAGAACAGAAAGAGAATAGCAAATGCGTGTAGAAGAGATAAAATCAGATTGGACGTGAATATATGTGTCATCAGGTGATGACCAATGAGCTGGAGTGGGTACAGGTGGGGAGGAGGGAACGGTGGGCGTATCCCCTCTTTTTTGTCTATCAGATAGAGATGCTTCCGAGGGAATAGGTTTGAATAATGAACCGTCGTCCTTTCTTTTCATTCGGAGACAATAAGCTGGTCCAGGGCTGCCTCTATCGGGAGCTGTTCCCGAGGGAAATCACACTTAATTTACCAACCCTCCTCACCTGAGAGCTTAATAGCCCGTTGCGAATCCGCGGAAAATTTAACAATGACAGCGTAGAGAAATGGAGAGGAAAGAGAAGGCCTCTAGCGTCTTGTCCTATGCACTCAATCTCTTAATGTTTCCAAGTCGCTGCCAAGGTGAATGATGAACACGCAGACAATCAAAATGGAGGAACCTTATACTCCTGCGCAGCATGGTAAGAAAAGAGAACTCGGTAACTACAAAAGAGCTTTACAAGTTGTGCACAAAATGGTAGAATGTGTAATGGAAGCTGTAAAGCACAAAATGGTAAGATGCTATTTTATTTCAGAACGAACCAAAAACAAATTTTACAATTAAATACATTGCTGAAAAATTCTGTAAGTGAACGTTTGCCCAATCTGAACTTCGCAAATTTCTTTCATTAGTTCAGAAGATTAGAAAATTTAATTGAAAAATTAATTAAGGGCCAGGTTTGAGCTACAAATTGAAAAAAAATACTGTTAGACTCGACGATTTTGAATAAATAATTCGCAGTTTGACGGGATTCTTGTAATCTCACGCTAGCCATGCTCGTTGAAGTTCCGGGTTTTCTTCAGTACCATCAGTCGACTGCTGGAGTGATACCTACAATATAGGTGCGGACCGATACATTAGCATTCCTTCTTCGAATGCAATAGCAAACAGTTAGACGTGTGACCTTGTAGCTTTAAAGCATTTTAAAAAAATAAAACATTCTTCAGAGCAAAATGCTGTTAACTGGACTTGTGTTAATACAGAAAGTCGATTCGCGTACATGTGTCCAATTTTGAACTAGCATCTAACTTACGAAAATCCACGGGATCGATTGGCCTCAATGTGATCATTATGTGTCTTGGCAATAGCCCTGCACCGTAACTTTTATTGTAAAGGGGTATGACGAAGTAAAGGAAGTGGAATCCGCTGTCACTCCTTAAATGCTATCCACAGGTCCCGGTGAGTGGTGACATGACGAGATGAAAGTGCCCTTGTCAATAGGCCAAATTCACATAAATCCATAGGACTGGCATCTGGTGACTTCACCGATATATCGTGAAATGGAATGGCTAGAATGCCGGTGTCTGGCGCCATATGTTGCAGAAAGTTACGGGTAGAATGAGACGTATAGGATGAAACCCTATCTATATGAACAGAAACGATTGATTATATTTCCATATGTTGCTGAAATATGGCAGAGCTTTTTTTTTTTACAGTGTTTGGGTATCTGACGAATAGTTAACTTCCCTGATAGCAGTATCCCGCAACAACCACGAATCCCTTAGAGAAAGTTGCCTTGCAATGAAGGATGAACTCAGGATGGGATTTTGCACCGCGTGAAGTGTGAGTGATGGCTAAAAATTTTGCCACAGTATGATAAATATAATCATCCTTCATCTAGTGTGGTCACATACTTCCACTTTTCCCCTGATAAATGGCGTTCGTAGAGGTGCCTGTTGTTGGTCTTCCTCTAACACCGATGGGCCGCACTTAGGTAATGTCCACGACTTTTAAAGACCTTCCGGAGGTTCAACTTCTCACGCAGATTGCCGTTCATAGTTGACTGTGCCACGTTGAGTCGTGTGGCCATCACACGTTGCGGAGGGGAATTTTCCTGGAGGGCCATTCGACGCTACCTATGAGACAGGCAACGTCGCTGAAGTGCACGCTCGCTTCCTAGTCCCCTTCGTGGGTGACTCTTGCTTTTATGCCGATTAATTATGTTCTTGGCAGTCGTCGAACCCAATTCGCATCCATGTTCTCTGTACTGTTTTTGAATTTAAGACATCGAATGTTTGGCGTGGAAGAGTGCAACTACGTAGCCCTCCCAAACGCGGTTGACCTTTAGAGTCATCATGCACATACCTCACGCTTGCGATAATGACTCACTCTTTCCTGTGCTTTTAGCCACTTAGTTCTGTTCATTCTGTGAGCAGGGGAGACGATTCGAAATTGGACACATGTACGCGGATCGACCTTCAATATGCATCTACTCTTAAGGTATTTGAGTTATTTAGAAGCACGATTAGAAACATTATTTTGGAACAAAATTTAAAAATTCAATATAGAAAAAAAAAAGGATCTGTTTTCTTAAAGGGATTTCCATATGTTACTCCTAAAATAGTTGTGAAATGTACTTTTAACACTATATAATTCAAGCTTCTATAAAGACTATTGCACACACCTATCAGGAGAAGGTGTTTCTCAAAAGGTTATTTGATGGGGATATAATCTGCCTTCAGTTACTAGGGTGATATGGCAGAACTTGATATGTCCTATGGACATATTAGCTTCTGCCTTATCAACCTAGTTAATTCATAGTACGTGTGAACGTTCCTGTGAGAAGACTAATGAACTATGCTTCTTTCTGATTAAAGCACGCTTCTACCGAGTTCAGTCAACACTCACCTATTAATCCATTATGTAAGTTAGTTAACGAAGAATGCCTCAGAAGCTGTATTCATATATCAAAAACTAAAATGTAAAACAAGTTATATCCCCAGTTTTTTTTTCAGAAATGAGGAACATGTCTTTCCGGTGGCATGAGACTGTTTCCACATGCTATTAACTGTTGTTAGGAAGTTTTCTGTGCCGTATATTTGGTGCTCTGTCGTCCAGTCACTCCTGTAAGAAACTATTCAAAGGCAAAAACGTATAATAAGGAAAGAAATACATTTTTGACTTGATTTTCGGGTTACTGGATCGAAATAGGGGTCAGACGGGGTCCCAAACATAGACAAGTGATCCCGGTGACCCGTTTCAGCTCTGCCATCCACACACATTAATATATCCATAATCTTTGCAAAATTGACTATGGAATTCGACAGCAATACTATTTTGGCTACTCGCTGAACGCACCTCGTACCTGGCGGAATTCTCAATTGTTGCATTTAATGTGAATGGTAGTTACTGCGTGATACGGGAACACACCTCTGCTGGATGCATATTGACTCCCGCAAACACTGTTGCCTAAAATAACACGGTTAACCACAATACATGGGAGCGAGCGTAAGTCACTTTGCGGACAGCCCTCAAGTAACTGAAATCATATTTACAACTGACTCAGCATTATTTCATAGCTGGATGACATTGTATTTGTAACGTTAACGAGATATTAAAACACTGTCTAGAGATATGCCTTTTATTGGAAATACTTCTGGAAATATAGGTGAAGCTGAGGACGAAGGAATGTTTGGAAAAACCCTCGTAGAAGAAAATTCAAAAGAATTCTCATACATCTAAGGAATTTTATTTGCTTTTCTAGTAAGCTACGACTAATATGTAGCAGAGGCTTGGCCATTTCTTAGACGTTCTGCATCTTACACCGCTGGATTTCAGTGGTGAAAAGAAAAATGTTGCCCTCTTAATCCTGTCCCACAATGACTGTCAAGTTGGAAATTTGCAACTCGCGGCCTTTACTTCACATTTTTCTCGTCTCTCTCACTCTTGAAGAAAATAATTTATAATCTCGTTATGCAACTTTTGAACAAAGAAAATCCTTCCACCAATTTCGGAGATCAAGTTGGAAATGTCTCGCTGCCGCCTTGCAAATGAAATGAAAAGGTGTAGGGGAAAGGAAGCAGGGTCGTCCCGGCAAACAAAATGCTTTTCAGGTTTCACGAAGGCGACTGCAAAATCTTAAATCAAGCAAGCATCTGTTAGCTACTACAATAGAAATATTGCATACCTTAACCATAGAATGTGACATGAATAGACTATTCAAGCCGTTGTATGCCACAGCACTTTCGAAAAGAATTCTCCTTCACCCTACGAAACGACCTACATATATAAGGACTAAATCTCGATCAAATTTCCAGAACAGCATTCTTTCAGTCACTAGAAAGAAGACTACTGCTGTTTCCAAAAGCACGTCAAATAAGTTTAGATATACGTGGTGCGTTCAGTAAGTACGTGCACTTCACAAGTTGTATACTTATTATACTAGTCCAAAGCAGTCTGAAGTGCTTTTAAAATATTTCATAGTGCTAAGGTTGAACACTACTGCACTCCTACCACCTGTCATGGTAAATATTATCTGCTAAAATCACAATTTTGTCCTATACCTATGCTCGCTCATTTAAATCGAAACTGTAAGGCCAAAAATCACTTCTTGTGGTTTTCACGATTTTTCTCAGTGCTACCAAACAAATGATTCTAACTGAACTAGTGGCCCTGATCAATTTCCCATGGTATCCCTTAAAACGTGCTCACTGATGGACATCATCTCTTATACATGTGATAAGTTAATGTAAATACATATTCAGCTAAGAATGAAAATTAATTTAACCATACTAATTCCATGTCCCTACTGACTATTTAAATACTTCAAAATAGTACTAACCGCAATTCAAGAGTCAGTTACATATTATTATTATTATTGAACTCAATTTGAACCTATCATTTTTGTTTATTGGTATAAAGTTCGCATTAATTCTCCTTTTTGTCTATTTGTTACATAATTATAATGTGAATACAAGAAGTGAAATTAGTCCCCGAAAGACAAAGGGTGAATTTAGTATATTTTGTCTGACGATTCTAAGGAAATATCAGTGTTCTATGAAAGGTAATACCAAAATTTTAGTTGTCAAGACTTCTTTCTACGTAAGAAATACGTTTCTGTTAAATCACATGTTAATTCTTATTATGACAATACGGTCTTGTATCCATCTTGAATAAAGAAAAACAGCTTTCTGACAAGGCTGAGATATTTTAATAATAAAAAGAAACTTAAATGTGACAGTTTCGGAAGTATACCACCTTCCTCTTCAGACTTCACCCTACAACTAAAATAAAAAAAATACCAAATCAACCAAGAAAACAAGTAAGGAGATCACCTTATACTTTCCACCAATCAGGGGCCAGTACTAATTAAAAATTCAATTTTCTTCCCCTAGCACTGCCCTCAGCTATGAAATTTGATTAGTGAAGAAGAGATCAAAAATACATTTTATCAGATAAATGCTGGAAATTCCTTTGTTAAATAATTTCTCACAAAACAAGTCCCTCCCTATACCGGCTTAAACAAAAGAATTATTTATATATATATATAATATACAGCCATATTCAATCCACTATATATACTTCTTGACTCATCAAGTTCATAACCTTCCAACAATTTTGAGCACATAGGTTTTTCTGCAATAATTTTTTTAAATTCTTTTGTTTAAGTCAGTATAGGGAGGGACTTGTTTTGTGAGAAATTATTTAACAAAGGAATTTCCAGCATTTATCTGATAAAATTTGTTTTTGATCTCTTGGCTCATCAAATGTGATAGGTGAGTTACAGGTGCGCTCGCCCAAGGTGAGGGCAGCACTAGGGAAAGAAAAGTTAATTTTTAATGAGTACTTTCCCCTGATTGGTGGAAAGTATAAGGTGATCTCCTTTCTTGTTGTCTTGGTTGATTTAGATTTTTTAGTTGTAGTTGTAGAGTGATATCTGAAGAAGAAGGTGGTATACTTCCGAAACTGTTACATTTTAGTTTCTTTATATTATTAAAATATATCAGCCTTGTTAGAAAGCTCTGTTTTTCTTTGTTAATTCTTAATGTATTTTGGTTGATTTACAAAATCCTTAAGGATTACGCTCCCTTTTCTCTTACTGATTATTAGGGCGGAAGGAAAAGAATCAAAGTCGTTTGACTGTTTTCTCAAATAAATGGAATGTTCTATTCCTAAATAAACCTGCAAAAATGTTTTCCTGAAACAATACAATCTTGAGTTGGTGCAAGAACTTTGAAATTTGCATTATTGTAAATTTTGTGTTATTGTTGCATGTATACACTTGTTTGTGTTACTTTTTCAAGTAAAACTACGCTTTAGGTTTACAATTAAAACTTGTAAACATGGGCTTACCATAATTGTTGCGGACTAAACACGAATTAATTACCTTAAATAATAATTAAATAGAACGAAACTCCAAACAATTACTTGCGTCATCAACATGAAATACACTTAATACTAATCGTAAGTACTTATTTACATTAGTATATTCTCTATTGCCAAGGTCATTACTTAGCAATACATTGGCGTTTTAAGAACATTACTAGGCGATAACAAACGCTATTCAACTTTCCTGGGCGATAACAAATACCAGGCGAAACTAGAGGAAAAAATGTATTTTGTGTGCAACGCGAGAGTCTTTAAAAGATCATGTAATATTAATTCGTGGTCAACAACTGATTAAATTAAGAGTACGGACTTTAGTAAATTTGTCGATGTACGGTACGGACATGGACAGAGCCTTTAAAATACATACTGTTCGTACAAAATACGTACTTTGCTCTTCAAATGTGACTGCTACTTTGAAAAAGGACTCGTGCGCATGCGAAACCTGAACGAGCGACAAGAGTGAAAGGTGGAAAGTTAATTGTTAATGTTACAAGTTATAAATCAAATCCCAATGCCTAGTTTTGACATTAGGAAAGTAACACAAACAAATTTATACATGTAACAATAACACAAAATTTGCAATAATGAACATTTCAAAGCTCTTGGATCCCGTCGGGAATTTATTTTTCAGAAGAAAGCTTTTGTAGACCTATTTAGGACGAGTAAATTCAATTTGTTTTTCACTATTAGAAAACAGTCGTACAAATTTGATTTTCGTTCATTTCACCGTTCTGCTTATTTGAATTATAATATTATAATTAATGCATTTAAGATCATTACGTAAAACAACTAGATTTATTAAACATATTTGTTTGGTTAATTTTCAAACTTTGAAGCATTTGTTGAATATACTAACATTGGTATAACAAAAGTTTTGATGCGTATCTAACGGAAGAGAAGCAATTTGAAAATCTGAATTTTAGAAAATGGTTTTGATCTTGTCTTGATGACACCTTAGCGATCTTCATAGTCGTGGCAGTTCCCATTCATGGCAGTCGTTGCTGACGGAAAAACGAACGGATGAAACGGGAATATAAAGGACTTAAAACATGCTTTGAGATAAAGCTGTTTTCTTAATTTGATGATTTGTTGGATCGAGAGCAAGGAAACACCACTTTCGTTGAGTTTCGCTAATTAAACTAAAACATAGTAACGGTAAAAAAAAAAGGTGGCAATAATCCCTTGGGGCGGCAAAATAGTAAACGTTTTATATATTTAACTAATTACCCTTATCGCTTACTTCTCCCTACAGTGTGAAATTGAGTACAATTCTGGACAAATTAACTTAAAATTAGACAGTGTTAAAAAATATTAGAAAAGTCCGGGAAATATACATTTTGCGCAATTTTGTCCCTGAATATTTCACACTTGATGTCCCTCAAAATACCTGTAACCTCCACGATGTTGCGGGCTCTACGCTCTATATATCAGTCACTAACAAAACAAAGTTTAAAAAGATAACTTAAATGTTTATGCGAGTACACAGAGTATCTAGCCGACTACTAAGTTCAAAGCATGCAGTGGTTGTTTTAGGCGGAAAAGGCTCGTTAGAGGAATATCACAAGATTTAGAGTCGGTAAACAAGATCATGTTCATAATGACAGACTTCTCCTTCTTTCCTTTTTCTTTATACACAAAAGGAAAAAGTAAGTGAAAGAGGCAGACGATATCTGTCACTTTCTTTCTTTCATTCATTCCATTTCATTCACATCTTTTAGTTAGCGTTTAATGGAGGCTTTGATTCAAGAGACTTCCTGGGCCAAAAGACATTTCTTTTTTTTAGAAACTGTCAACATTCCTTTTATCTCTTTTCGTTATGTATGATGGATGAGCAACGTCTATCTTGTTCATCTCTTTTCTGTTTCTTTCTCTCTGTGTTTGTTTGCTTTTTCCTCCTTCGTATATAATCTCTTCATTATTTTCTCTTTTGTAGGCAACCTAAACATCCCGCACCTCCAAGGACCAGTGTTTATCCAAGAACCACCACCGCGGCTCGAATTTTCTAATATGACTGGCGCGATGCTAAGTTGTTCGGCTCATGGAAGTCCTCCGCCAGAAATTAGATGGCTAGATTCGTCAGATAAAGAAATTCTTCACATTCCTCGACTAAGGTAAGTAAATATTTTACACATTGTTTTTCTTTTGATGTTCTGTGTTCAAAATAATAATAATAATAAATGTGAACGGCTTGAATTAGATAGGTGAAGCGTTTTTGTATAATAACGAACAAATCATTTATATAAAAAAAAAAAAAATAACAGAACACACCTCATCATTCTGGAACGTACTATTGAGGCGTAACTCATAAGCTACTAACAAGCTATCTGCAAGACCGAAACCAATATACGTATGTAAACACATTCCGGAATTCCACAAGGTTCTATTTTAGGGCAATTGTTGTTTGTTCTATATATAAACGACCTACCATCATGCCTAAAACAGAGTAAGTCATTACTATTTGCAGATGGCACAGTAATTTTTAATCAGGATTCAACATTAAAAAACGTACAAAATGCCACTAACAAGGATTTAGAAAATCCCTCCAGCTGGTTTCAATCTAATAAATTGACATTAAATACCGACAAAAAAAATTGCATCCTCTTTTTCAAAGATAGGTAAAAGAAGGAAATTATCCCATTAGAATCGGTAACGATAAGACAAGTGTTGTGAACAGCATAAAATTTCTCGGTGTGTGGTTTGACGAATTCTTTTCATGGGGCAAACACTGTTCAGAAATATGCAAAAAGATATCATGTCACGTTGGAATATTGCGCAAACTTTCCACGATGTTTCCAGAAAATATAAAAAAGAATATATTACTATTCCTTTATACACCCATACTTGTCGTACTGTGTCGAATCCTAGTATGTGAATCTCAGTGAGTATAATAAAAAAAAACGCCTTAGCATCTTAGAAAAGAAAGCCGTTAGATTAATAAAGAATGCAGACTATCTAGCACACACAACACCCTTATTTAAGGAACTAAAACTGTTAACGGTTCAAGATCTATATAAGTATAAAATAGCCTGTCTAATGCATAAGTTAGTAAATTACCGTCTTCTGTGGTTGCTTCGCTTGCTCTTCTCTTTGTTTTAGCTCTTTCGTATAGTTATTCTTTTGTTTATTTTGTCTTTTGTTGATTGCTAGCCTTATTTTTTTGTAATTAATCATCAAGGTGACTAATATTCTAAAGATGTCCACAAGTTTCATATGTTATCAACTTTTGCATTGTGATTGTTTATTTTTAGAACTATTTCTCCTTTTAACTGTAATAATATGTTATCAATGCAATTAATATTGTTGTTAATATGTATGTATTTAAGTAATATGAGTGTTTTATGTGATTTGAGTTTGTACGTCAATTGGTAATTTTTTACATTTTTTTTTAAACTTTATAAAAGTATTTAGGTAATTTTAGTGATTTTGTATTGTACTTGTTAAACCTTATATCTAGCACGAAACTACAATGTGCCACTTGTATGTGACATAAGCAAAAGGAGAATCAAAAGCTAGAATTCTTCTTAAATCTGTTAAAAATCTGTAAATATAATGTAAGAAGAACATTGGAAATAATAAATTGAATTGAATTGTAAGAAAAGCTTAGTAAACACAGAACAGACCTAGATCTAGGCTTTTGATCTGAAGAATAAATCGTACTGATCATACTACAATCAGTTCGTTAGTTACAAGTCTATTATAATCAGAGTTTATAGAGAAGACATCGAAATTTATAAAAATGAAACACACTATTTAAGATATGAAGAACCACTTCACAAAAACCAACGGGAAAGCATGAAATTGGTTCTTAATGTTTATTTAGCTCATGTTTTAATTAAATGTGATTAATTGGTGAGGGTTTATAAGTTTTGTTTACAAGTCCTAATGAGGTCAGACAGACTGTAACTGAGGAAATAACATATCTATCAAATGTTCAAGGCCAACAATACATTATAACATATATAAAGTATAAACGATGACTACTGTGGAAAAATATCAAACATTGTACTTCCCAACAAGAGTAATTAGAAACATGTTTGCAATATATTACGAAAGTAATTAATTTCATTTTCATTTGGATAATTATGAACATAAAGTACGATGCAAATTTATCGTAGTTTTCCGTGTTTTTCACGTCTTCGATATGAAAGAGACGTTCAAAGACGAAAAGACGGTTAGAATTTTTATTGTCTCTACTGGTGGCGCCACCAAGCATTCTCACAAAAAAAAAGGAATGAAAATTATAGTCGTCAAATGATAACTGGCGTTAGGTCCCTTAACGCAGATCCTGAGGTCACGATTATATCTTTAATCATCATAATGGCTACGTAGAAGGGTTGAATTGTAACAGCCGTAGATTAGAAAGATGTCTCTCTCCCAGTTGACGCACCGTATGACAAAAATAAATAACGAATACGCGTACTGGGCATGTCATGGAATTAATTAGAGGATGCTCACAGGCGTCACCAAGCAGTGTGTGTCTAGATCTTTCTCTCTCTCTCTCTTTTTAATGTAACATTTGAAGAAATTAGTATTCATTTAGAATAAAACGTTTACCATTGCTGACGCAACATCACATTACATTAGAAAAACAACAACAGCATATCCAGTAATTTCCGAGTGACCGTAACTAAGTTCATAGATCGTTTGCTTTGCATTAGGAATAGCCAAGGTTCGCTCCCAGTAGCCGGTTATCCTGAATGAGGTGTCATGGTTACTCTCGGTTTCACCAGGAAACAGCTGGTAGAGTACCCTAAACTCCCACATAGCACAGGATATCCCAGAAATATCATATTGATGTCCCCATTGGAAGCAAATAAGGCCATTTCCAGCATATGCTTTTGAAGACATTAAAGAACATTGTGGGTTTGAATTTAGGAATATCCCTGAAATATTCTAAGAATATGCTTAAAGGACAAAATATTCTCAACATAGTTGCTAAGAATGTGTCTGCAAATGTTCGGAAAATATGCATTCTTCCCGAAGATTTAAATATTCCTATTGTACGCAGATATTGTGAATATGCAAAAAATATTCTCATATCCTTACGACATATTTGTTTCATATTCCTACAATATACCTCCAACTTCCCAGTGTTTATCCAGAGTTTTTGTTTACCCTACATGTTTCTTTAGTGGTTTTCTTCTTCAAATTTCTCTGCGGGTAAGATGAATCTTCTTCATCTGTCCATTTTTTCTTCAATTATATGGAAGTGCATTCTTTAGTATAAAAGTTGTGTCAACAATGTCCTTGCGAGTTCAGATTCTTCTTACTTTAATAATTTCTAATCATCTCCGTGGTCTAGTGGCTACGGTCGATTTTAAATCCTTTCTCGGACTTCCACTTCCTACACAGTAAAAGATAGCTGTGTTAATTCAATACAATGCAGTGTCCCAGCGTGACTACCACTTTCGTGTGTGTTAAATCAACACAACACACGGTGTTGATTTCGGTACTGGGAGAAAAAAGTTACGGCAGCAGCGAGATTTGAACGTGGGTTACTCCGTTAGAAATCGAGCGTCTTACCGACTTTAAAAAAAAAATCTCGTCATTTAATTTCCGTTTACATTACATTTAGTTATACGATTGTGACATAAATAAGTACGTTTATCTTACTTATATCCTACGTTAAAACACACTAACAAACATCCATGCCCGAGATGGGATTCGAACCCATTATCCTTGAATTGACAGACTACAATGCTAGGCAGGTCGACCACCTGAATCGGTACTCGGTTAAATTGTCAAACAAAAAAAGAACTAGATGCAAACGATATTTATTGAACAACATTTGAATTAAACGACTATACTGTAGATTCAAACAGTGTAGGGGATCAAATAAGGTAGGGGGTCCGAATATGGCCATATTGCGCACTATTGACCTCTTTACTTTTTCTGGCACCTGCTAGTTACACAATGCAAAACATTGCGTCACACACATTTTATGTTCACGTATGCTCACATAGCTACATTATCCATGCATTATACTAATTAGGTTTTCAACACTAGATACTGAAACGAAACAATACTTACTTTGCTAAAATAACAGCAAAATATTTTCTTGCTCAATATGCCACTTCAACTAGAAGTGTTGCTGCCGCTCACCCCACTCGCAAACAAATGAGTCTCGCAAAAATGCTTTCTCTTGTCACGAGAACATAATTTACGGTGACATCTAGTAGCACCTAAGGAAAGCTGCAGAGATCTGGTGGATGGACCATATTGGGGACCCGGGCCATACTCGGTACACTTACTTTATATGTTGCTGAACCCCCAAAACAAACTAAGATACTTGCACGACTTATCCGATTGTATAATCACTTTCTGTTTGTCAATTGGGAAACAAAATGACCATTCATTGAGAATGTTCCATTTCTATGAAAGCAAGCAAGATGGCGACAATCAAACACTTAACAAGCATTACGGCTTTCTTATCGTAATAATATGTCAAATGCTGTGCTTGCTTTCATAGAAATGAAACATATTTTCAATGAATGGGAATTCTAATCCCTAATTCACAAATGGAAAAGTGATTAAATCATGGCATAAGTCC
>JAGDQP010031580.1:0-21854 GCA_022664845.1 Lepisma saccharinum
TACGAGGCTTGTTTTAATATTTGAGTTTTCGGTTGTAAAAAATGAATATTATGTTTTTTTGAGGAAGTTTTTAAATGTTTTATTTGAAACTCAGTACCTTTATCTGATTGTAGTCGTATGGGTCTACGACAGGTTGATGCAAATATTTTCTCGAATGTCTATTTAATATGTTCCCCTGTTTTACTGTGGACAGGTACTGCCCATGCAAATCGTGAAAATAAATCAGTCACTGTAAGAATATAACGATTACCCTCATTATATTGCTGGAGACTTTGTATATCTACCAGATCCGCGTGCCACTGATCGTCAATATTAATCACAAGATAGGGATTGCGTTGAAAACGTTTTCGCACTGGTTTATGCAATGTATATGCCGGCTGCTCTCTTAACCACTCTTCCACCGCTGTAAAGGTATTGATTTCTTTACAGCTTTCCATAATGCTGGAGCCGATGAAAACGAGGCAGGATGTGCAGGGTAGATATTAGCCAACTTCTTCTTCATAGTTTATAGTTGCGCCAAGTGACAGCTTTACGTTTACGTGTTGGTCCCGGCTCCTCCTCCTCTTCTTCCTCTGTTTTTGGGGCAGCAGCTGTCACCTTGTGAATATATTCATGCGTTGAAGGTTACCTATATACTCTAAGGGTATATTTGATTTTGCTAATAGTATTTCAAAGGGTTCCCAACCAATGGGTGGAATATTTTTACGACACATAACAAAATCAGATATTAAATCTACTATATTAGCACCTGGAATTAATTTACCATATCTATTAACATTACCACTCGGATCCCAATGAATATTTTCTTAATTAACGTAATAGTAGTCTTGCTTTACGCAGACAAATTTCGAGGAGAGTAGTTATGTCATCATCCTCCTCCTCCTCCTCCTGATTCTTTGTAATTGTGGCGAATGTGGTGGGTTTTTGGACAATGCGTAAATATTTTCGCAACACCTCTCTGTATTGTACCCATTTTTCATCTACATTCATACTATTATTATTTAAAATAATCTCCATTTCGTCATAGAGATTAGATATGGTTTGATAATGATGTAATTTTTCTGGCGACATTAAAATAAGTTTTTGTCGTATGCTGCATAATTACTATTTAAACAGACTAGACAGTAAACCTAGAATGGGGGCAAGCAATGCGCTGAGAAAACCACATTTTAGTACAATTATTCGTTTTTCTTTTGTTTGAACGTCGGTCCTTTCTGTACCAAATACCTAAGCTGATTTTTATATTTCCGCAATATATTTTTACCCTTTTTATTTAACGGAACGTTTCCTTGCAATACGTAACAGGAACATTCACAAATAGAACTAATTAATTCAGTATCTGCATTTTGTAATATTGCCTTACGTACTTTAGGTTTTGCCTCTGCTAAAAGTCTTAGCAAGTGTGCAACTGCTTATTAATGCTTTTCGTTCTTTCTTTCTACCCTAATGGCTATTATAGTAAAAATAGTTTTTAAAATATATAAAATATTGAAAAAGTTATTCTATAGGCACATAAACATAATTGAAAGAATCCGAGGGGAAAACATTTGTTCGAACGCGTTGCTCATCAGCGGTATTTTGTTTTAAATCAAATATTAGGTAACCATGAGCATTTCGGGTTGCGTCCTCGTAGGCCTCTTGTATATATTTTGCGTTACCCGCATACAATTGACGTGCTAGCTAATTAACTTGAGCCTGATCTCTAGGATTTTTAAAACATATCATATAGTGACAGTTTAAAGAAATATCTCGCATACCTCTGGCCTGGTGGAATATATTTTGAGTAATAAACATAACACTTAAATTTCGATGATGACTCCATCACACTCGCGCATTAAATCGTCAATTATAATAAGATGTGGACCTGTGTCCGATGAAAAATAATCGATCTGTGGTAGACCCTTTTTGAAGGTGCACGAAGATAAAGTCTCGTACAAAGGTTGCCACTCGTCATAGCACCAAAGAATATTTTTCCATTTTTCAGCATAGTGTTTTAAAAACTCTTTCACAAAATACGATTTCCCACATCCCGTGGTGCCAGCTATTATGCATGTGAAAGGATGTTGAAACTCCATATTACCTCCTGCTACTTTTTTCTGTCTTTAAAAACTATATCATATAGTGCGTTGTCTTTTAAACCCGTATGGAAAGACAACCGTAAAGAAAACCGTCGCGTGTCAGTGCCGCATCTTTTCCTCTTTGTGCACACCAATTGATAAATTTTCTTTTCCGGCCTAGAAATAATAATATGATCCTTCGTTCGAGCAATCTTTTCTTCGCAAAACACTTGCATAGGTGAAACATTGTTAAGTACCATGTCTCTAATTTGTTCAAAATTAATTGTTTTCGAATTTTCTTAATTGAACGTAATTCCACGAACTTTACAAGCATTTAATTTTTGCCCAGTATCTGGGTTGTATACCTCTAAAGCATAATTTTTCGGCCCTCCAGCACAAAATTCTGTAATAAAACCATTAATACCGTATGCCTCTAACTTGTTTGTTAGTTCGCCAAGCATATTACCTGTTTCCAGCTTTGGCACGTCTGGAGTGTCTACTTAAATAATACTGTCTGTATCGTAGTATAACACATACTTCCCTAATTTATCTAGATAATTATAGTCCCAGACGAGCATGTGCAGTAGTATAGGCAGCTATTAGTACATTTGTATTATTAAGTGGTACACTCGAATTATCAAGATGCTGCCAATTTAAAATTAGTGTGTCCTCGTTCATTTGAATATCTTCGTGAACCTCCATATTTGGGTAGGCTAGCTTATTAAAATATTCACCGAGGTCAGTTATTATTGATATTTGGGTATAATTCTCTTTATGGACAAATTTACCCCCAAAACTATTAAGTGCTAAAGTAGCTAAACTCTTTCGACCTTTGTTTACACATATTTTATCGGCGTCCAATATAATGCCTTCTTCTTCATAATACCTGCTTATAAATTCCTGTTTCGTTTCCTCACTTGTGCTCCCCGCAGGCCAACCGCTAAATTCTGTTTATGTTTTTAGAAATTTATTAATATACTCTGTAAATAGGCCACCTTCTTTCTTCACAGGATTGTACTCTTCAATATTAAACTGCCACACCTCATGCATTGCTTCTAATTTATAACCTTTTTCAATAGCTTTACGAACCTCGTCCACCACCCATGTACTGGTAATGGCACGTTCGTCATCGTTATGTAAACAATCACCATTATTTAATGAATCCGCGCACGCTCTGCAAACAGGGAATAATAACTTACTCCCAGAACGATATGGTAATACCGGGTGATATAAGTCGGTTGGAGGTAAAATAGTACACTTTACTATTCCCTGAATCTGATAGATGGGCGGACATTCTTTTCCTACATAAATATTCGTAGGATGCCCCACGAGATATTTTTTAAACTTATTACAAAATAGGTATAATAAGCATACATCCAAATATTTAATTTTCTCCCCTTTTTTAACTTTATAATGTAGTTTTACCACGTTTGTCCGCCCACCATATAAAGCGTCACGTGGATTCATTGGTTCTTTTTGTATGTGGGGTGGTATTTAACGTAACTCGAAATATTTTCATTATTTTTCATTTGTGCTTTCCACTGACACCCGCACATGGTGTGCACCATATAACTTAATTATTTTAATTTTTCACCTTTGCCATTGTGCTGTCATATTGTATATTCATTGTACTGAAAGGGTTATTGTGGAATGGTATGTCCCCTCCGGTCCGATAGTATATACTGCAGCCGTGATGGAAACAACTTCATACTCCCATACATGCTCTTTACCGTTCTCAGTATCGTGCCAATATCCGTCTACTTTCAAATTATCATGCACCACAACCTCTTTTGCGTTACCCACGTGAATTATTTTTATTCCCTTTTCCTTTTCTTCCCACACGAGCCACTGTATTACTTCTACCCACTGAACATCACTCCACCGATAAACCTTTCTTGGTATAATACCTATGGTTTCTGGTTTGAGAAAATTACGTCTAAACACTAAATTACAAGCGTTTGCTATATACTAATTGCTTCCAGGAGGGAATTAACCTTTGTCTCAAGCTCGAACTGATTCATCAAACGCAAACATGCCAGTTTTAAAATATTTACATTTTGCCGACAGTATTTAATTAATTCCTCCTGCAAATTAGAAGTATAATTCTCCCCCACTTTTTTATACCACGCCTGAAACTTTTCACGATCTTCTTTCTGCATACTGTCTACCCCATAGAATGTCTTCGCAGGCAGAGAACAAGAATAATTCTGATTAACTGTGGTGTTAAAAACGTGAGGGAAAGATCAAACGCTTGGGGTGGCTTGGCGAGGGCCATAGGCATGAAGTTAAGTGAGTCGATAAGTCTTATTTTTTTATAATGAATAATGAGACGCTGACAGCCTCTCATAATAATACCGGGGGACCACTTTTTAGTACTTAACATCGTTCTCAAAATGAAATGGGCATCGTACCCTCTAGCATTATGCCCGACGCATGTTATGTTATTTATACCAACACGTTTCTCGACAAGATATTCTAAAAACTGCAGAACACAGTCTTCACCCTTAAAGACCCGTTCTCTAACACTGCACACAGAACAACTGACTTTTATATCATCTGTATCAATACAATTATTGCATAAATCCTGAAAAATAATAAGTTGGGTACGTTCCCATACACATTATCTAACCCGTCCACCGTATCATCTTGCCGACTCTATATGTCATGAAACACAATCATAGCCTTTTTTCTAATTATATTTTTCATATTGTGTGTTTTCGTCGGATGCATGAAACATACATGATTATGGGGCATCATATTGCGGCAGTTTACACAATATATTTCCCCTCATATATGAGGGTTACGTCTCTTTGCTAATGTATACACCTTCAAACACATATTACATTGTTTTCTAGTTTTACATACTATACTCTTATGATTATTAAAACACACGCTGCCGTAAAATGATCGATTACACTCGTTACACTTTATTACGGATTTAACATTAGAACATGGAGGTTTACTCCCACACTGTGAACAACTAGCTTGATATTTAAAAGCGTGTTCATGCGAATGTTCACATATACTATGGCATTTTTCACAATAATAGTTAGTTGAAAATGCTGCCGTCAAGTTGGTAATGACATTATAATGATTGTTTATTAACAGTAAATTAATGGGGATTTCACCACCTACCCCTTCATATAGAATAAATTTACCCGACAAATTCCCATACATAGTTATTTTATAGGTAGTTAGCATACTTTGAAACCGCTGAATATATCCAATTGTACCGCCAGTGGTCCCTGCTTTCACACACAACTTAATTACTTCGGTATTCATAATTTTTTACGTTGATTAAATATAGCTTTTGTTCTTTTTTTATTATTTATTAATCCTATATCCACTACCAACGCATGGGCGAGACAGTGAGTATCGCTATTTTTAACCGTAACCATACCTTTATTTGATTTTATATAATTATCAATATCTGCCAAGCCCTGTCTTACTCGACCTTCCCCTTTAGGCACTTGCACGTGACGAAAATTAACCCAAAAACGTTCTAGATTAAAAACGTTGCATTGGATTGTACAACTTTTTCCATAGTGAGTAAAACATTTTCAACAGACATATTCTGTACCTGTCGACAAGATAACCAGAATGATCTATGGGTTTCGCTCTGATTTCGGAAAGTGAGACCAACTTGATCGTCGTCATCAATACCATGCATGAGGTACGCTAATAGCTCTTCAATATCTTTCATAACCCTTGTTAAATGGTTTTCATTTTCTGGAGGATTATTAATTTGTACTTCTACCAGGCTACCTTCCTTATTGAATTTTTTATACATTTTACGTTTTTCACTAATAGTTTTTATTTTTGAATCACGCGCTCCACCTGTCTGTACGTCATTTAGCGCTTCCATACATAGAGCATCGATTTTGTTAAAAATATCAAATATACCATTTTTTAACAATTGACTATAAAGACACTTTAAATGGTAGAGTAAGTTATATGAAGGTTTAATATATTAAAATAAATGTAATAAATATGTTACCGTCTTCACACAATCTTAAATAATAATGTCACAACTCAAACAGAAAATATGTTCCTTTATTTTCAACACTTCATACTTCACTCTACGACGGTCGACGACACTGCACACTACACTATTCACGATGAAATCTTCTCCCTGGATAGATCTTCACTCTACGATGGTCGGCGTCCGACTGAGGGGGTACCAGGCTTTTATAGGCAGTTGATGACGTCTTAGGGATTTGGTAGATGACAATGGGGAAAACCAGAAATGAAAACAAAATCGGGAAAGAACCTATGGAAAACCTTTATTTCACTGCGCCCCAAATAGTTAGGCTCAGCTGGCAATATCTTGAGAACGGTAAGAGTTAGAGCGATACGATTTTCAGATTAAGCATCATGATGACAAGCTCTATTAATGAAAAAAGTGGTGACCTTGAGGTCAAAGGTCATTTAATCAACTTTTGGAAACCGTAAGTAATAGCAAAAAACTAATTTCAGATTCGGTATTAGAACAACAAACACATTTGAACCTTAATACTCTGTAGCCTTAGGGGTAAAGGTCAAAGGTCAAATATACAACATCTCAAAAACGGTAAGTAGTAGAGACAAGTGGTTTTCAAATTTGGCATCACCGACCCGAATAACATATAACCTGCGAATTTCTGAAATCTGCGTCTAAATTCGAAAATTCGAACCGCCATATCTTGGAAATTGTACGTGGTAGAGAGAAAAAAATCACATTCGACATCACCAACCCAAGTAACACATAATTTTGCTAGTTTCTCAATTCTGCGTCAAAATTCGGCAAATTCAAACCGCCATATCTGTGAAGCGACAATAGGAGGAAAGAAGCAAATGTCACATTCGGCATTACCAGCCCGAATCTGCGAGTTTCCTAATTCTAAGGCCAAAAGGGCAACATTCGAACCGCCATATTTTGGAAGCAATAATAGGTGGAAAGAAGCAAATTTCACATTCTGCATCACCGACCCAAATAACATATAATTTGCGAGTTTCTCAATTCTGCGTCTAAAATTCGAACCGCCATATCTTGTAAGCAATAATAGGTAGAAAGAAGTTGTTTTCAAATTCAGCATTATCGCGAACAAAATTAAGTTTGTGGTTTTCATAGTTCTGGCGCCAAAGAAGCAAAATTCGACAAATTCAAACCGCCATATCTCGTAAACGGCAAAATGTAGAAACATGGAGTTTTCATATTTAACATTCCCGTGACTAAATTAAATCGCATTATAAGTTTCATTATTCTACGACCACGGGGGGCGAAGTTAGAAAACTGAATTCAGATTTGACATTAGCACACTAAAATACATATCACTGTGAAAACAGAATTTCAATATGTTTCGTCGTTTACGATCTATGCACGGTTAAATATTTTACCTTTGACTTGGGTCCAGGTGGTGACCATTGGTTGTGGTTAGATATAGAAACTACCTTCAGATTCCTGTGTAATCTCTATGTTAAATAGCCTAGAGCTGTGCTGTGTTGGAATCTCTGCTAGGATAAATAGCATATATCCCTGTGTATCTCTGCTATGTTAAGTAGTGTTTTTTTTGGGGGGGTTGAAAAGAGCTTCGTAATCCTTTATGAAATCTCTGCTATGTTAAAAAGGGCTGAAAACAAGGTTTGTACCTTTTACGGAATTATGCACTGGTGGAATCTCTGCTATGGTAGGTTATTCGTTGCGTCTGTGCTGTGCTGGAGGCCTAGACGCCATGTAACCTCTGTGCTGTGTTAAATAGGGGTTGGGAAAAGAGCTATCGTACGTTGGTGTGAGGGCTAGGTAGTATTTTTTTGGAGGGTTGAAAAGAGCTTCATAGTCAATCTCTGCTCTAGACCATAGCATCTGTAATGATTTAGAGATGAAAAAGAACTTCGTAGCCTTTTATGAAATCTCTGCTATGTTAAATAGGGGTAGAAAAAAGGATATTCGTACCATGTTATGTTAACTAGCATATATTCTGCTGTTATTTTCGTAGCCGTAGCCTATGTCCTGTGTTGTAATCTCTGCTAGAGCTTGTGCTATGTTAACTAGTGAAAAAGAGCTTCTTACCCTTTTATGGAATCTCTGCTATGTTAAATAGGGATTGGAAAGGGTTCGTAGCCTTATTTGCTATCGTGCACTAGTCTAGGGGATGAAAAAGAGCTTCGTACCCTTTCATAGTGTTGGAGGGCGTACATGTTATTTGGGTTAGGTTAAATTCTGTCTAATCTCTGCTATGTTAAATAGGGGTTGAAAAAAGGTGCCGTAGCCTTTTATGGAATCTCTGCTATGGGGCTGTGTAGGAAATGAAAAAGAGCTTCGTACCCTTTGGTAGTGTTGGAGGGCGTACATGTTATTTGGATTAGGTTAAATTCTGTCTAATCTCTGCTATGTTCAATTGGGGTTGGAAAAAAAGTGCCGTAAACTTTCACGAAGGTGTTAAAGGAAAGGGAGCGTAGCCTTTCATAGGGGATGAGAAAAGAGGTACCGTAGCCTTTTATACATTGTAACCAAAAACTGCGACACCGCGTATCGTACAGCCCTGGAAAATCGAATCCTTGCTATCAGCCAGGTATGGATAAATCGTGCCATGTTCCACATAATTTTAGATTAAATTCTGATTAATACAAAATGAGGTCAAGTGACGGGTATACTACCTGTGTTTCAACAAAATAATTATAAAATACTATGTTCTTCACTTGTAAAAGTTGGTAACTAAAATCATTCTCCATCTGACTTTCACTGTTATTGATATGCTTAAATTAAAGTAACCTACACATACTACACACGCAAATGAACCTGAAGTCTGAAAGGAAGTAACATAACACAATGTCTGATTGTGCGCAATAAAAGATACCTCAGTACAAGCAAGGAATCATATCTTACAATATTCGGTAAAATTAATTAGAAAACAAGATGGTGGCACCAACCCCAAATGCGTAAATACAATGTTTGCCATTAATGCCGAAAAAAGGTATATCCGTTGTGAATGGTTTCTACATATGTAATTTCTTATGATACCACCTTTCTGAGACACTTCGTCTGGAGCATCTATTAGACGCAAACGCACTGAGCAAAACAGTACCAACGATTGATCGAGCACGACTGATGCGTTCAATCGTGGACGATCAATCGCATCGAGCAAAACGCGCCTTTAGTCAGTCACGACACTGCGATTTCGCAGAGGCACGAAACAAACTCGTCGCCTAATAGTTAGTAATAAGATCTTATTTCATACGAATACTTTCAATGAATTTGTAATATCGTTCTTCTTCTTCGATATTCAGTGCTTGCTGTTTTACAGAATACGAACTTTCTACTGTTAGCTAAAGCAAATCTTCCCCCGTATTGAATTTCATAAATGGTCACTGACTACATAATAAAAATCAACCTGCTTAAAACGAAGATAGCAGAAACTATAGGGGTTCCGAGGTCTCATCTTTAGGAAGACATGTAAAGGAAACGTAAGAACCACTGTTTGAAAGTACTTATTACTGTGTGCAATTTGTGGGGGAGGGGGACAATTATTTGAGAACTGTTCATCTATTCAAAAATGTTCACAAAATAACAATAATAATAATAAATATAATAATAACAATACATAAAATCAGTATAATCTTGAACACAGAGTGAAAATGTAACTGAATTACCTGGAAATTGGAAATAAGTTAGCCTCTTCTTAGCCTGAGTTAAAATGACAGACAAATTCTTATGTAAAACATTCTTGAACCCACCAGAATTTTAATTATGCAAATAATATGGTAATATATTAATAGTGTACAATACAGGGCACACAAAGTTAAGTTCATTTTCATTTTTAAATAGTAAATTCAGTCTGAATGTATTAATATTTAATTATGTTAATTCATATAGTTCATATTGTGAAGGTTAAGCGGGGAAGAGACGTAATGTGATGTCATGTTCTTTGTATGAAATAGTACTCTCAAGACTGTCGTAAAGAGGACAGAAAAGTGAATTAGGATATTTCAGAGTGTAAAACTAAATAGTGGAATTAACTTTCCACTATATAGTCCCTAAAATGTTTTGAAGAAACATTAGGTAGTTTGAGAAGCAACATTAGGAGAAATATCATATTCGACTAATAGTCTTGTGGTTAATAAAGGTATGCACTATTATTTCATTGACGGTCAGCAGCTTTACTACCAGAAATATTGGGATGTTCCATAGATCCGGCGCTAGATATTTTTCTATAATTTAGTTAAAAATAAATAATAAAGCTTTTTCTAACAATTATTCATTAGATGCTACTATACTGGGAATCCATCACGACCACTAGTACGACTGGATTTTAACATTCTCTTTGCTGTTACATAATCTTTCGTACTTATTTTCTATAACTAAATTACAAGAAAAATGGTCTTCGTTGATTGCAATTGTAACCCTACTGCATGTCTTTTCATTATACAGGGTGACTCAAAAGTCCTAGTACAGTCGTATAGTTCACAAGCCAACGAGTAAATGAAACACCATAGTACACAAATGTGGAATGGTGGGGACAAGCTACATTTTGAAGTACATGATCAACGTGTCCACCATCTTGGAATTCGCCACATGGGACATTCTTTTCAAATGTCAAATTCTTCTCTGACATATCAAGCAATGCGCTAATGTTCCCAGAAAAGTATTCCAGATATTAGATTTGACCCCCTGTTACATTGATTGACTAATTTCACTGAAATTATGAAGTGCATTGCTAAATGATGTGTTCATTTATCCACTAGTGCCTTAACCCCGACACTGTAACAGGTAGGTAAAATCTGATGCAGGAATCATTTTCTGGGAACACTTTCGTATAGATTATTGTCGCATGACCCACTTGCCATTTGGAAAAAATGACCTTGATTCCAATATGCCGCATTCAAGATGAAGACAGCGTTGTTCAGGTACTCCAAAATATAAATTCAACCCACCTCTCCACATTCGTGTACTATGATGCTTTATTTTTTTTGGATTGTGAATTACAAAACTGTACTGGAACCTTTGAATCATCCTTTATTTATATATTTGATCCTTCTGCATAGCCTAGTCGGTAGCGCGCTCGACTTCAGTGCGAGCGGTCCCGGGTTCGATTCCCAGTGGGGGCTCAAAAATTTCGGTGTTGACCCACCATCGTGAGGACAATTTGGGAGCTACTGTGAATAAAAGACAATGGCGATCACAGTTGAGAGCTTCGGTTCTCCTCTCCTAACACGTCTGGTCAGCGTGGGAGCAGTAGACCAACTCCTTCCTCCGGGAGAGATCTCATACAGTAGTGGATTGAATATTGATGTGAATTATATATATAGGGTAGACCGGGGCTATCTGAGTCTAGGGCCTATGTGGGTCAAATGTCTGTCACTGAGCATTTAATATGCTCACAAGTACGTTGACCCTGCCTTCAGTTCTGAGTTCGTTGGCAAAGGGAAAGGTGTGTATGTGGTTGATCTGCTGCTTTCTTATCAGTTGCTGTGAAATTGCGACTATTCTGAGCAAGGTGAGTTGCAATATTTCATATTTGGCTCTGATATACAATAGTGGCTGTAAGGTGCTGAACCTGTGTAAATGCATATATTTGTAAAATTATTGCCGTACGCGTGAAACAGAACGTCCTCATGTTTTAAACGCCGGTTTTGTTGCTTTCCTCTGTCTCATGTGAAAGTAGTGCGTTCCTACGTAAGCAAGTGCACAACGGAGTTATTTGAGTCGAAAAAATGGGGCTATTTGAGTCAGGTGTAAACTTTTTTTTATTTATTTTGTGAATTTATTTAACTTATGCATTTGAATTTTGTATTTATGGTTTAGCCTACATGATGCTTATATGTACAACAAAACATTTCATTTTCTTTTTAGATGGTACGGACATACAAATCAAAAATAAATAAAACGAGCGAAATAATGAAGACACGCGGAAGGCATCCAAAGTGTAACAAAAGGTGATTTGAGTTTACATGGAGCTTCGCAGCTCTGCAATATAAATTTGCAACTTTTCGAAGGAAAGTGTAGGTCGAAAGGTTGAGGCTAACCTTGGGTGATAATGATGAAACAGTTCAAAGTGCAAAACCGAAACCATAGGACACCCCACAGTACTGACAGAAGAACAAGAGGAAGAGTTCGTGTTGCGAATTATGACTCTCGCTGGAAAAGAACTAATCTGCATCCCTGAAACAATTCATAAAGCTGTTCATCGATATGTAATAATAAATGAAATTACGCATCCTTGGAGAAACAAAAGATTAGCTGGTGAAGATTGGTTTTCAAGTTTCATGAAAAGACATCCGAACTTATCATTACGAAAACCTAAGGGACTTTCAAGAGCTCGTGCTGAGGGCATTAATAAGGAAGCAGTGAGTGATTTTTTCAACTGTTGAAATCTGCTACTTCGACGATTAGTGTCAACACAAAACCACAGCGAACATACAACGTGGATGAAACAGGAAGCAAGGTCATTGCCAAAAAGGGGAAAAAGAGGTGGTTGCTCTCACTAGCGTCGAAAGAGGCGAGAATGTCATTGTGATAGTCTCTTGCAACGCAGTTGGACAATACATCACACCATTTGTTATTTTTAAAGGTCAGCGTATGAGAGAAGAATTCGTCAACAATCTCCCACCGGCTTGTCATGTTTCCTTGCCAGATAGTGTTTACGTTAATGAAGAGCTGTTTGTTCGCTGGCTCGAGTTTTTTCAAACAAACAGGGTTTATTAATGTTATGTTTTTCACAAATTATATAGAAAAGGGTATAATTTAATAATGTACATGAGCGCTAGTATGATTAATGTAAATAATGTTGATATAAGGAAAGACTCAAATAGCCTCATGATTAACACTAGTCTCGAATTCTGCCATTTTTATTTTAAATTAGTTTTCAGAATTCCCATGATTTAACAAGTTCTTTATTCTTTAATATGTTGTACTATAATAATGTACGTAGATTATGGCATAATTATTTGAACTCTAAAGTATGTCGGTTTGGGGAAATTTTGACTTTTCTCTTACTATACTCATAGCCCCGGTCTACCCTATACATATATATCGACTTCAGTGTGAGCGGTTCCGGGTTCGATTCCCGGTGGGGGCTCAAAATTTCGGTGTTGACCCAGCATCGTGAGGACAATTGGGGAGCTGCTGTGAATAAAAGACAGTGGCGATCTTAGTGAGTGTTTCGGTTCTCCTCTCCCAACCCGTCGGGTCAGCGTGGGAGCAGTAGACCATCTACTCCCTTCGGGCAGAGGCCTTATCCACTAGTGGACTGAATATGGCTGTGATTTATTATATATATATATATATATATATATGCATTATGTGTGTGTGCATGTGTGTGTGTGTGATGGGGTGATTTTTATTCACTTGCTTTTGACTTAGATTGCACACAAATTCGAAAAAGTTGTAGCCAGGGATTCCGCCAATATTTTCAGTTTGGGGAGGGGGTGTAAAGTTCAAATTGGGAGGGTGTAAGTGGAGTTTTGCACAGTTTCTTTCGATCTTTGACGGTAAAAAAATTAGTTGGGAGTGTTCTCGAAGGAGGTTCTGGCGGAATCACTGGTTGTAGCAATTACCCGATGCGTTTATGCAGACATGTCAATTCCCACGCAAAATGAGTGAGTCACACGCATTCAAGCATTAACTCACGCTCTCACGCTAAGATACTGCAAACTTACGAATTTTGAGAGAAGGTACAAAATTTAAAACTCGCGCTGTATAGTGAGGTAATAACGAAAAAAAAAAAACTTTTTACAGTGGCAGCATTCAAAAACATAGTGGTAGATATATGGTACGGAAAAGCATTGTTGAACTGATCAGATCGTAAACCGGTAACTTTAAAAACGGCTAGTTTAGTTTAATTTTTCAGAGAGGACCTACTCTGAAAACTGAAATCGAATGTTACCGTACGTTGTGTGCGTGTGTGTGTTTTTACACAATACTTTTCTGATAATTAACGTCTGTGTTGTAATTCTTTTGCATGTTTTGCGTTTCTCCCGCATTTCCCCCTCCTAGGTCGGCAAATCTCACGCATTAGCACTTCTCTAGGTTGACATGTCTGGTTTATATATGGATAAGATTAGTTTACAACTAGAAATAATGGACCAATTGATATTCATTCGATTTATTCGTACGATAATTTTTGTTTCAGGGAACAGATAACGGAAGATCACTGGAAATTTAGAGGTGTGTTCTTATATTTCTGTAAGGGTTAACTTGCATAACAATAGTTCATTTTGAAAACTGTGTGTATTACTCGACGCCCCAGCTTTTCCTTGCTTTCTTCTAAGTATTTCCAACGTTTATACGATCAGGTAGTAATGATACTAAAACTAATGGTAATGACCTAGGGCTGCAGACGTGAGTACAAAGGTCGTAAGTATTCTTAACCTAGAATGTATGTGGACCGTGGAAAATGAGGTATTTAATGAGAAAGAATGGGAAAGAAAGTGCGGCAATGATTGATAAATTTAGCTTCCGGGCAACGAATAATACTAGTACGTATAAACCAATTCTGAGAAATATGGTTATATATAGTTTTAATGAACTTCTGAAGGATTTATATGTCTTTGGGTAAGGTTACCTTTCAAAGGTTCCCTCTTCAATTATATAAAAGAGAGTCATGATAAAGGAGAGTCAAATGGATTTCACGGTAATTGAGTAAAATGATCATGTAGGAACAGAAGTACCAGAACATTTTACCAGCGGAGAACAACTCGGCATTACCGAGGTGCGGTATGTGATACCGCTCGTACATTTAAAAAAATGTGCCCCTTTGTTAGTAATTGACTTTGTGTTCCATCCGCTCATGTACCTTTAATTCGTGATCAATCCTACCCACAGCCATGTTTAGATGCCAGCTAAGTGACGCTAAGTGTTCATCACGTGATCAAGCTGTATAACATCCGAAAAGAGTATGTCTGGTAACCTTGTATGATGGACAAATACCGTGTGAGTGGGTTTTCTCGGGGTTGTCCCGTTTAATCCTAGTTTTTCTATTCCACCAATTCTCGTAAATGGCACCTAAACCACCTTCCTAGCCGCAGTAGTTCCAAACTTTAAATTCCGTCTTCCAGAAACTCTCGGAAACCGCCCCTGCAATCTGGGTAGATACGGGTTTGAACTCGTCTTGCTGAGACCTTTCCAATGACACCTTAACCATCTCTCTAGCCCTAGTAGTTCCAAAGATATAAATTGCCACCTATCCCTGTAATGTGTATAATCTATACTGGTTTGAGCCAATCTCGCCGAGACCATTCCAGCGACACTTCAACCACCTTCCCATCTTAGTAGTTCCTCAGTTGAAAGTTGTCGACAGACGGACATAGCAGTCGCATAAGGCTTCACACTTCACAGCAGTTGCTGTTGAAGCCTAAAACGAAAGAATCTAACCTGACTTAACCCGCTTTCACAACTTGTAATTTATAAGTGTCTACGTCATTCTCACGCAGGATTGTGCTCAGTTTCAATGTCACGAGAAAAGTTTTGAGAGTTGTAACACTTCAAGCTCAAATGCTTACCTTCAGGTGTGAAACCCTGCTTTTTCCAACAGAAATTTCACCTACAGCAAGTCGTTCACACATTGTGTTTCCACAATGCTTTTTAGCTTCTTTGAAGAGGAAACTGCAGTCTCGGCCTAACCTTACCTCAGAGTAAGATAGCTGCGCACACACATACACACACAAAACAGCCTGGGTCACCATTCAGCATATCTGAGAAAAGGCTGCATCAGTCTAAAGGACTGAACCAACAAAAAAAAAATTATCTGATCCATGACGTTTCGAAATAAGAGGTTTACGCCCTCAGAACAAAATAGCAGAAAAACTGGGATAACTACCTGGATAACTGCGTTGTTAAATCTTGTACAACAACGACTTGCCTTGACTCTCCAAACCAATCATCGGTCTTAAACTATTTGCGAAAATAGTAGTGACCTCGAGGTCAAAGGTCAAATATTTACCCTGTATATCTCGTAAACGGCTTGACATATTGAAATTCTATTTCATATTTGGTGTGTGGGCATTGAATACTATTTGCGAAAAAAGTGGTGACCTCGAGGTCAAAGGTCAAATATTTAACCCTGTATTTCTCGTAAACGCCTGAACATATCGAAGTACTGATTTCACCATCATAATCTATCTAAATCCAAAGTTTAGTGATAATCCAATAAAATGTGGGCAATAAAGAACCATTAGGCCCAATATCGCGAAAACGGCTCAAAATATCGCAAAAATAAATCGAAAATTCACCCCTTATAAACCCCTTGTCGTTTTTCATCATAATCTATCTAAATCCAAAGTTTGGTGATGATGCAAAAAAAATGGCAAATAGGAACCATCAGACTCCAATATCTCGGAAACGGCTCAAAATATCGCAAAAATAACTTGAAAAATCTCCCCTTGTAAAGCTCTACTCGATTAAAAGTTTGGTGATGATACGATAAAATTTTGGCTATTAGGAACCATTAGCCAAAGGTCAAATATCAAATATTTAACCCTGTATATCTCGTAAACGGATAGACATATTAATATTCTGTTTTCACATTTGGTATGAGGGCGTAGAATACTACATGTGAAAAAATTGGTGACCTCGAGGTCAAAGGTCAAATCTGAAGTTAGTTTGCTAACTTGGCCAACCGTGGTGGTAGAATAATGAAACTTATAATGCAATTTATATTAGTACCAGGAATGTCAAATATGAAAGCAACTTCTTTGTACATATTGTCGATTCCAAGATGTGGTGGTTCGAATTTTATCGAAGTTTCGAATTTTAGACGCAGAATTTCGAAACTCGCAGATTATATATTATTTTCGTCGGTGATGCAGAATGTGAAATTTGCATTTCTCTACCTATTGTCGCTCCCCAGATATGACAGTTTGAATTTGTCGAATTTTGACATTTTAGACGCAGAATTGAGAAACTCGGAAATTAGATGTTATTTGGATTGGTGATATAGAATATGAAATTTGTATTTCTCTTATGACCTACGCTTTTCATGATATAGCGGTTCGAATTCTCGAATTTTAGACGCGGGATTGAGAAACTCGTAGATTATGTGTTATTTGTGTTGGTGATGTAGAATGTGAAATTTGGTTCCCTCTACGAAATGTCGCTTCCGGGATATTGCGATTTGAATTTATTGAATTTTGTCATTTAGGCGCACAATTGAGAAGCTCGCAGAATACATGTTATTCGTGTTTGTAATGCAGAATGTGACATTTGCTTCTTTCTACCTATTGTCGCTTCCAAGATATGGCGGTTTGAGTTTTGCTTTTTTGACCTCAGAATTATGAATCTCTCAAATTATATGTTATTTGGGTTGCTGATTTTTGCTTTTCCCAACGTAACAGAGATTACACTTTTGTCTCTAGCCAAATGCACAAAACCTTGAATGTATTTATTATTTCGTAGCTGTCACTAGACTGCAGGAAAGCGAGGTAATTGTAATAATTGCGATATTTCCTCGCAGAACTTATGTAAGCAAATACACACAAGAAATAATGTTTTCTTTGTTCTTTGACGACAAGTACATGTTTGGTATAGAATTCCCTGGATTATACAGACCACCGTGGTGTTGGAGGAGGTATTAAATATGAAATTCTACGCTATTGTTTTCGAATTGTACCTTAATGACCAGCCCTCATGATTCAGTGGTTATGGACGTACTATATTTTAACTTTCGACAAATTGCGGTCTCCATAATTATTGGTTGAATAAGAATGTTGGGCGAATATTGCTTCAGGCACTATGGCAGTTCAAATTTTACCTTTTTAGGGTTTTCACTGAACTTGTTTGGTGCCAGGACACATTAGTGGTGGTTGTAGTGAATAAATTACCTTGAACGCATTATATAGTGACTGAATTATTCGCCCCCTGTAGTGTTTGTACAAAATATGGGATTTGTTACAGTCAACAACAACAAAAAATAATAGCGTGTGAAACGTTTTCCATTTGCATTGGGTAAATAAGACATACAAATACTGTTTCGAGTAGAATTCAGCCTAATATTAGATGTTTGTTGCTTGAATGGCTAAATAAAATATACGAAATGTGTGTAAGATATTTTTCGACTCATGTTTAGTGAGTGTTTTGAGGATAGTTGGTGTTTTTACTATTAAAGTACCACTTCGAAGAGACATGTTAGCATGTAATTTAGTCTTTTAACTGTAATACATTGTAGAAAAGAATTAATTTGGCGTAAAAAAGAGACAAATGTGAACACGTCGCCTCGTAAGCCATTTTCTCAGATCAAAGATATGAATATTTTTGATGCTTGAATATATATTGAGAAAAGTGATATTTTAAAGTAAGAACGACTGTAATGAAACACAAAATGGTATTTGGTGAAAGATACATTTTTGAGGTGTTATTGAAAGTTGAATAATGCCATAATAAATAGAGCTTGCTTAGGCTTTCTTGGAAAGTAACTTACACAGGTGTATATTAAATAGGGAATTAAGGTTAATTAATTAAAAGATGTTTGTATTTCACACTTTGCGACCACACGGAGTCAATATTTAAGTATTAGTAGCATGTATTTTAAGGGAAAAAGAATAAATTTACATAATGGACATGGAGGTCGAAAACTAACATTTGAAATACCTTTGGCATAATTTTAAGAAGAATCTAACCTCTGAATTGTTATTCTGTATACAAGTTTGGTAAAAAAAACAAGCAGTGTTTTTGAATAAATCAAAAGCTAGAAAGGACTGAAGGCTACTTGAAAAGTAAACTGGCAAAACGTGGTTTGTTGCACCCAATAATTTCATTTATACAACATGTCTTTTTTTTCTAAGGTGAAATATTTAAGACTAAAATGTTTTTAAACTAGCTGTAACTCGCTTTTATAGTATTTTTGCATGTATAAATAGAGATATTTCACTTCCTTTATGGAGCGAAAGGAAGGTATGAATACTCTGCAACTACACGAGAAACTGCTTGTCAAATAATAGTTAATAACATTACCTAGCTTTTATAGACATACTTCTGCATTTCCAAAACCAACTTGGTCACTAGCATGAATAAAATATGAGCTGTTCAAGGAGTATTGGACTTAATGTAAAGTCTTCAAAGATAAACTCCAAAAGGCATATTTAAACCAATTATTTTTAGTCCACCTATAATACAGCCATGGCATGTTGGAGTGCATAAAAAGCCTAATCCTCTCTAATTCTACAAACATGTTTGGTTCTATTAGTTGTTTCAATAAATTATTATTCCCTTGAGAAATAAACAATTACCAAACCATTGCGCGTTGTCTATCGGGCCAGTCGTGTATACCGCCGTCACAATAGTCTAACTATTGAATTCCGCCTCAGGACGCTGTGGCTGTTTGTTTGAAACGTGGTCCTCTTTTTTAGGCATTAAGTGGGGTCGCACTTCTATTTCGCAAACATTATATTCTGGATTACCATTACTCGGCTGTACACTACTATTTAACAAAATACTGCCAATATAGAACCCCCCTTAAAAATTGTCAATAAGGACTCCACCGTTTATGCTCTCTTAGGACACCATCACCTCGTACCCCCGAAAGGGTAGGAGGTAGAGAAGTACAAATTTCACATTCTACATCACCAATCCAAATAACATATAATTTGCGAGTTTCGCAATTCTGCGTCTAAAATGTCAAAATTCGACAAATTCAAACTGTCATATCTGGGAAGCGACAATAGGTAGAGAAATACAAATTTCACATTCTGCATCACCGACCAAAATTACATATAATCTTCGAGTTTCTTAATTCTGCGTCTAAAATATGAAAATTCAAACCGCCATATCTTTGAAGCGGCAATAGGTAGAGAGAAGCAAATTTCACATTCTGCATTACCAACCCCAATAACATATAATCAGCGAGTTTCTTAATTATGCGTCTAAAATTCGAACGGCCATATCTTGGAAGCGACAAAGTACGCTTCCAAGATGGTAGAAAGAAGTTGTTTTCATGTTTGACATTCCCGGGACTAAAATAAATTGCATTATAAATTTCATTATTCTACGACCACGGGGGGCCAAGTTAGCAATCTGACTTCAGATTTGACCTTTGACCTCGAGGTCACCAATTTCTTCACATGTAGTATTCAACGCCCTCATACGAAATGTGAAAACAGAATCTCAATATGTCTCTCCGTTTACAAGATATACGCCCAATGGAGAAAACAGGGTTGTCCCTCCGCTGGGCCGACGCAGGTCAGTGTCGGGCCGCACTCGGTTCCCGATCGCCGGGCCGACAACCCTAAAGGCAACAAAAACTTCTAGAAACACGCTCATTTTGGCCGACGTCGGCCCGACCATCTCCCGAGAGTCACTGTCGGGCACCAGGTATTGCCACCGTGACTTTCCTCTTTTCTTTCTTATGTGCAGTTCTTCTTCTTTAACAACTTGATCATCGCTACACTATTAATTTTTAAGTGTAATATGTCGCCTTAGAAAACACACATAAAGGGAAATCTATCCCTATTAATGAAATTAAATGTTCGTTGAAATTTAGTTTAAAATTATGTTTTCAACATGCAAACGGGAACATGAAAAATGTAGTTAATTTCATTCTATTTGCTTGCTTTCTATTTTTTTGATAATTTTCATTACAGAGTTCTGTAAAAAGAAGAATGAAATTAAGAGAAAAATATGTTTAAATAAGCATATTTTAATATTAGAGCGTTACAGCCCTCGGCCAGAATTCGGCACATACAAATGCTGCCGCCCACATTTCAACCGTCGGGGTAGAGTCGGGTTCAAAACAAGCGTCGAGTGAATCCCGACGATCCTAACTAACATTTGCAATTTATTTTTTAATCTCTATAATGAAAAAATTAATGACTATTGTAGATTTATCGTGGCTATCACTGATTTTAATTGCAATTGTTTTCTGCTGACTGTCTCAGATAGTTGGTGACCCGCCTTCTTCTCGACTATTCTTGCCGTCATATTCCCAAGTTGTTAGGACATTTTCCTCAGCCCCGACCAAATCCCAACCTCATAGTCGGGACAAGGGAGGCAAAAAGACTTTCCCACCCTTTTGCAAACAAGTTTAACAAAATGTACCGATATGATTGGTACATTACAAGGATCAGTTTAAGCTAGTTAGATCACTCCTAGCTTCGTTCTTCAGGCAACTTTTACAACAAGACTTTTGCCTAACGCGCCCATTTGGCGTCGGGTCGCCGGTGGCCCGCCTTTAAATGCGAATTTTTCCCGACTGTCACACCTCCGAAGCCTGGTCGATGACGCCAAAAATTGGACCGTCGGGGTTGGGGCACATTTTCTTTACTGGGCTGGGTTAAATATTTGACCTTTGGCTAATTGTTCCTAATTGCCAAAATTTTATCACATCATCACCAAACTTTCGTGAAAGGGTTTATAAGGGGAGATTTTTCGATTTAATTTTGCAATATTTTGAGCCGTTTTCGAGATATTCGTCCTAATGGTTCCTAATTGCCAAAATTTTGTTGGAACATTACCAAAATTTGGATTTAGGTAGATTAAGCGGGTCGTCGGGAGAGATTTTTCGATTTATTTTTGCGATATTTTGAGTCGTTTTCAAGATATCGGGGTCTAATGGTTCCAAATTGCCAAAAATGTATTGAATCATCACCAAACTTTAAATTTAGATAGATTATAATAAGAAACGACAAGCGGTCGTCGAGTGAAATTGTTCGAGTTATTTCTGAGATATGGACCTAATGGTTCCTAATTGCCAAAATGTTATCGGATTATCACCAAACTTTGGATTGAGATAGATTATTATGGTGAAATCAGAACTTCGATATGTTCAGCCGTTTACGAGATATACACGGTTAAATATTTGACCTTTGACCTCGAGGTCACCACTTTTTTCACAA